>SEYY01021053.1:80000-125000 GCA_009176605.1 Armadillidium nasatum
TATATATATATAATATATATATATATATATATATATATATATATATATATATATATATTATATATATATATATATATATATATATAGAAAACAGAAAGTTTTTGGAAGGGAAACATCAAGAAAGAGAAGGAACAAGGTGATCCAAGGAGTGCAAAATAAACACTCTGAAGAAACCTGGATTTAGAAAAGAAGGTTATGAGTGAGAAGAAAATATTTTGAGAAAAGCATCAACATTCAAGCCAAAATAAATTTATAAATAATAAACGTAAAATTTTAAAATAAAACTACTTTTTTCAACATTAAAATAAATAGTAAAATTTAATTTAAATAAGAATAAAATTCATGTGTAGCAACCAAAGTAAAATAACATATACTGTTTTACAATTAATACAAACAAAAGTAAATATATGAATATTTCAACTTGAATATTGATTATTTCAAACGTGATTAAGATAGGACATCAGAATCATTAAGTCTTGCAATTATAGACTTCAATAAGCTGCATGGGGTTGGGAAGACCTATCAGCTGTTTATCCCTTCCCATGTGCCTCCAGCATTTGGAGGTTGTGGCGTCAGGCCTAGCAAGCCGGCTATGTAAAAAAGAAACTGCTCGAGTTACCAAGGCTACACCTCGGACGAGTGAAAATCTAAAGTTGACAACATCGGCGTGATAATGAACTACGGAGCTTGGAGGTGTAGCACCCGACAGGCATCAGCCTACCGGATTGGACGGTGATGATGATGATATGATGATGATGATATGATATATATATATATATATATATATATATATATATATATATATATATATATATATATATATATATATATATATATATATATATATATATATATATGCTCTTTTTCTCTCTTTTAATCAGTGGGTTAAGATATTTTCCATATTTATTGTTTATACTGTATATTGGGAAAAGACCTGAAGCTTACATAAAACTCATCAGTGGTTCAGAAAACAAATTCCTATTCGGTTTTAAAGGCCAACATGTTCCGATGCAAGGCATTTGAAATTGTACAATATAGAAAATAGAAGAAGGATAAAAGAACTTTCCTCTTAACTTTCAAGAAAGGAATTAACTCCAGAAATATGACATATACTCCTCTCTGCAGTACAAACAAATAGGGTTCTAAAGGTATCCAGGAGCACCTAACGTCTTAGAAAATCGTTTAATGAGAGCTAATATGATTATTCCCCCCCCAAAAAAGATCACGATAAAAAGAAATGCCAAGAATATTAAGGACAGATAAATTTTGAGTTATTTTACTTTCAATGAAGATGTAATTTTATGGAAGGTTTTATCGAGTAGATTGATAAAGGACCTTGAAAAAGTATTTCCTTTGCCTCAATTAGATACATACAAAAGATGAAAAGTCAGCTGGTCTATGAGCCCCTCCTAGGATCAGTTATTATTGTTTATCAGTGCAGTTACTCAAGTCACGACTTCGTTAAAAGAATTTATTAGCTCCTGGAACTACATTTTCATGGTACCGCAGTCGTGACGAAGAAATGCGATAATATGTTTCTTACGTCTGTGGAATTGCCCAGCAAACAAACAGCGCTATGTACAACGAGACCGGCCAGTAGGGTCATGTTTGGAACCCGGTTCCCCCAACGGTGTGTCCCACGCTCTTGTCGAAAGGTTCTACTTCCACCACTGCATATCAAGCTTGGAATTATGAAAAACTTTGTGAAAGCACTAAAAGCAGAGGGTACAGCTTTCGCTTTCCCGAGGAAAAAATTTCCAAGCTTAGGCGAGGCAAAACTGAGAGCAGGTGTTTTTGATAGGTCTCACTCAGATCCGGGAATTTATAATAGATTCGACATTCAACAAAAGTATGGAAAGAAATGAGAGAGATTCCTGGTTCTCATTCAAATCAATTGTAAAGAACTTTCTGAGAAATCACCAAAGTCCAGAGTATGAACATTTTGTGGAAGAGCTCTTGATGCACGCATGTCCATAAAGTTGCATTTTCTCCACTCTCATTTACAGTACTTTTCAGAAAACTGTGGTGACTTCAGCGAGGAACAAGGAGAATGGTTTCATCAGGATATTAGTGTAATGGAAGAGAGGTACCAAGGCAGATGAGATGTCAGCATGCTTGCGGACTACTACTGATGCCTCAAGAGCGACACTCAAAAAGTGAAACTTACACGAAAATCAGTGTGAAAAACATTTATTCTGTAATAACTATTCCCCTTTGTCTTTTTTATTACATTGATTGTGATTGTCCACATGTCCACATTCTTCAATTTGGATTCTTTAACATGTATTTTATACATTTTCGGATAAGGTAAAGCTAATATTTGATAATAAAAATGTTTTGAATTTTAAATCAATTCCTTTTATAGTTATTTCCCCTAAAAATTTAAATAGCACAAAAACTTTACCTGATACAGGAAAAAGGGGTACATTTTTCAATTTCACTTGAAAAAAAAAAAACATAACCGTTGATAAACCTTAGACCTCTAAAATGTTGCAGACCAGTGTAATTTGTTCTTCAAAACTTATAGAAAACCAAATTTCTGGAACCAATAATTACATGACTTTTCGGACAATCCGGAATACATGAAACAAAATATTTTTATCACATTTTTGCACTCATTAAAATTCACTGACTACATAAGTATAGTAAAGAAATTAATTTCGTCTTTTATTAATTTTTAAGAACAGGGTACACACAATCAGTGGCGGCTCGTCTATAAGGGCTCCAGGGCTGCAGCCCCTCCAAATTAAAAATGCCAGGCGTAGAATGTTGATATAAATATGAATTTTTTATCAAAGAAAAGTGATTTAAATTCATTTTTTTTAACAACTTAATACATAAAAAGTATAAATCAATAAAGAAAATTTGAATTAAATACCTTTTGCAACTGCAAATTTTTGGGTACGATATTTTTTTTTAACGCATTGCATTATATAAAATATGGGCTGTAAATTCTGTCCTAAAAATAGACCAAATTTTTTGTTCCTATATAATAGGACAGATATAGCAACTTATGAAAAAAAAGTATGACAAATTGCAATATATAGTATATTTTGTCAAGTTGCCAGTTTGTCTTTCTTTTACTTTTTGGCAACATGGAGATTATTTTCGAATGTTTAAGATATTTGAATGTTGCCAGTTGTCCTAAAAGACAGAGCGTAAAGAATACAAACACTAAATAAAACAGTTTGTTATAGAACCTGGTGAGATGGAGATGTTTTTTTTTTTCTTGTGAAAGAAAAATTACTGATTTATTGTTTTTTTTTTTCGATATATATATATATATATATATATATATATATATATATATATATATATATATATATATATATATATATATATATATATATATATATATATATATATATATATAAGGGCCAGACTGCACTTTAGTCCACACAAATATTACAAATACTACTTAATGTACATTAAAAAGGATAACATTTTTGAAATCCTTGAAGAATTCTGATAAAGAAAAATTGGGAATTAAAAAAAAATATTATCCTAAGTTTATTTACTAAGTACATTATAATGCTTTAATTGCCTCGACGACATCGTTCGTCTGACAGCGTAAGTGTGGCAGCGTCTTTTCCTGAGTTAAATATCTCAAAATTGCAGTACGATGAATTTTTCGATTAATTAGGTAAGAATTTTTTTTTTAAAAATTTAAATATATGTGTTATATGGCCGTATTTTTAAATAAGAATATCAGCAAGCTTTCCAGAATAAGTAAGGTACGTTTGAAATTATATATATATATATATATATATATATATATATATATATATATATATATATATATATATATATATATATATATATATATATATATATATATATATATATATATATATATATATATATATATATATATAGTTTGCAATTTTACACACACACACACACACACACATATATATATATATATATATATATATATATATATATATATATATATATATATATATATATATATATATATATATATATATATATATATATATATATATATATATATATATATATATATATAAACCTTGCAGCCCCTCCTTACCAAGTTTACACGAGCCGCCACTGCACACAATACTTAATATTCAAACAATATCACAGGGTTTTGTTTTACAGTTATAGTAATCACAATCCAAGACCACGTGCTCGACCCTCCAGCGTTACTTACTATGTGTTACTTCCCTTGCAACATTTCGTTTCTCATTGTCAACATTGGACAACATACATATTATTTACACTTTGCCCGAAACATTGAAGCGCTCCCTTATATTCAACAACATAAAATACATAAAAAGATAGGGGAATGTTTGTAATATTCTACGTTGTACCTTTAACAAATCATACATAGGGGAAACTATTAAAACACTACATATGCACTTGACCAGCATAAATACGATGTCAGGAAACGTAACCAAAGTAAAGTCATATTTCTAGCAACACTCTAATGAACATCAATTTTTTTTTTTCAATAAAAATTCTTAGCCCCCTCGTTGAGTCCTTCTTACCTTCTTATTAAGTATACGAGTACAAACAATTTCAGTACTTCAACAGGTTTTACAGAAATCAGCAGTATCACTAGTCATTTTTTTGAAATTTATTTTCAAAAAACAATTTCATCGTACGTCAGTCAAGCCAGCAGAAATCTTTACTGCAAATATATGATTTTGTTTGTTTTATCGTAGTTCAGCAGCAGAATATGAAAATAGGATCATGAACAGTATGCGCTGTCGATTTTATTTTCTCTTCCACTCTTCTTTTAACAAAGAAAACGAACGGTTCTTTTCGAAATATTGCCGCTTTAATTTTCTTTTCTTTCTAAAACCTTATTTGTTAATCTCGTTTTATTATTTTTTTTTAATGTTTTCAAAAAGTACTTTCAAAAATTAGGTACATTTTCAGAACACGAGTGGGTTAGTGTTTTTTATATTATATATATATATATATATATATATATATATATATATATATATATATATATATATATATATATATATATATATATATATATATATATATATATATATATATATATATATATATATATATATATATATAAAAGAAACAAAAAATGAACTTAACATTTATAATTAAGATTAACATAGTTTAAATATAATATCTTTTAACCATAATATCTGACGTTTCGGTTTATAATGCTAAAACCATCATCATGAGAAAGGCTGAAATGAAAAAACACAAAAAAATTTATTAAAATAACAGCAATATAAAGATGCACACTAAAAAACACAGTAAAATGTTATAAGACTATAAAAGTTAAAAGTAAAAGCACAGATATAAAACTACCTAACAAGGAACACATCAAAAAGTATATGAAAATCAGAATGCAGTTTGGTTTACATCGAGATAAAAGGTTTCATTAATTTATTTTTAACAAATAGTTGGTTGGTAAACAAAAATGCAGAGACATGCATAAAAATCGAATGAACAATGAGAAAATATATATGAATTAAAATACACACATACATACACACATATTTATATATACATACATACATATACACACATACATACATATTCATACACACAAATACATATATATATATACATACATACAACATGCATACATACATATACAAATAACGAATTCCGGGTATAAAAAAATAACGAATGAATTAAAAATTAAAAATGAAATAAGAATAAAAATAAAAATAAAAAATATGAAATTTTTTTTGGAACAAATTGACTGGGCATATATACCAAAACAGACAAACAATATACCTACATACAAACCAACAAATGTACAGCTCGCAAAATGTAATCATACACAAGTATACACATAAAAGGAATATATAAAAGATAAAAGAACGGATACATTACACCTCCACAGATGAGAAGAACAAAAAGTTGCTCAGATAATGATACTGATCGGGAGGACCAATGGATGTCCTAATTAATGAAGAATACGTAGAGGTGATAAAAAATTGGAGAACTATGACTGAAGGATGTGAAATGGAACGGCTTGAATGTTGTTGTTGAGTTCTGGTTTATTTTTATGAATGTATATAGATTCAAGTATGTGAAGTGAAGAAGGGTCGTTGTTGGAGTCAAGAATAGAGAAGTGTTGAGGAAAAGTGTTACAGGACTGAGTGTGAAGACGTATATTAGAGTGAGAAAGAGTAGAGAGGGGGAGAGATGTACGATAGGACAGACCTCTGTGTTCAAAGATACGGATTCTCAACAGCCGAATGGTGGAGCCGATGTAGCCCTTAGAACACAAGGGACAGGTATACTTATAAACCACCGAGGCCTTGAGAGGGAAAGGAAGAGAAGATTTATAGGAAGAGAATGAAGAAATTTTGAAAGATGTGTTGTGAGTGAAACGAAAGTATATATGAGGAAAATGATATGAGAGTGATTTTCGCAATTTGGATGTTATGTGAACGGAGGAGTGATTGAGGTACGGAAAACTGAAATATATCTTTCTTTTTTGAGCTATGGAAATAGAAAAAGTGGCATGGTATTTAAGGGAAAGGAATTTGAAGATGTGCTGAGAAACCATGTTTAAAGGATAGTTATGAGTTTTGAACAAGTTTTGAAGAAAATTAAATTCTGTATGTAGATTGAGAAATGAGGAGGAGACGTTATAGGCCCTTTGTAGGAAAGTTGAAATAGTGTTAGTTTTGTATCTAAGAGGAGAATAGCTATAAAAGTTGGTAATAGAAGGTGTAATGCATGTCTCTGCATTTTTGTTTACCAACCAACTATTTGTTAAAAATAAATTAATGAAACCTTTTATCTCGATGTAAACCAACCTGCATTCTCATTTTCATATACTTTTTGATGTGTTCCTTGTCAGGTAGTTTTATATCTGTGTTTTTACTTTTAACTTTTATAGTCTTATAACATTTTACTGTGTATTTTTAGTGTGCATCTTTATATTGCTGTTATTTTAATCAATTTTGTGTTATTTCATTTCAGCCTTTCTCATGATGATGGTTTTAGCATTATAAACCGAAACGTCAGATATTATGGTTAAAAGATATTATATTTAAACTATGTTAATCTTAATTATAAATGTTACGTTCATTTTTTGCGTTTTCTTTTTTTTTTTACTAAAAATCAAGCTCAAAAGGAGCAATTCAATATATATATATATATATATATATATATATATATATATATATATATATATATATATATATATATATATATATATATATATATATATATATATATATATATATATATATATATATATATATATATATCATTATTTAAAAAATTTTAAATTGAAACAATAAAAATATAAAAGTATTGGAATGTTTTTTTGTATTTTTTTATAGTTTTAATGTTTTACGTTTTTATATAAGAGAATTTTAATGAACTACAATTTTATTTGCGGTTATTGCAATTTTATATATATATATATATATATATATATATATATATATATATATATATATATATATATATTATATATATATATATATATATATATATATATATACTTGTGTATGTGTGCGAATTTTTGTGTGTGTACGTTTGTGTGTCTGTAGGTAAGAATGTTTGTTACCATATAAAAGATTGGGCATGTAGGAATAAATTTTTAAACTACAGACAAAGCTGTACACATTAGAAATGCAACCCATTATGATATATAGTTTATACCAGTTTTCCAACTTAAATTTCCATATTTTTTCTTTTAATGAGAATAAAACAATGAGCATATGGTGCAAGGTCAGGATATTAAGTAGAATGAAGCATAATTTAAACTATTCCTTTTTTTTTTCTTTCTTTTTGCTGGAATGTGGTGAAAAGTTTTGTTGGGAAAACTCCTTTTCATCTGACTTCAAAGAGATAGGTGCCCAATTCAAATGTTTCAAGACAACATTCGTTTGACTTCCTTTAACATTCTAGTCATCTTCAATATGATATTATAGTAACACCTTTACGAAAATTAGCTATTTTAAAATAACAAAAATGTTTTCATTTGCCTTTAGTGTGATAAGCATACTACCTAATTCAAACTATTCCAGCACCCCACAGGGTGGCTATTTATTATTGTATCGATTCATACACATCTTTTTTAACACTAGTCATGTTCAATATTATTTTCAACTAATACTTTTATTAAATTATCTGTTTTAAAATGACAAATTGTTCGGCAATATTTTATGCAAATTAACCATTTTTAAAAGGAATATTATTGAAAAAGGTTTGTCATAAATTAGAATTGGTAAGTCGATTTCTTAGTTTATTGAAAATACGAATGTCTTTTAACCCTTAATCAATTTTATTAAATGATAATCTCTAATAATAATTTACAGGTTCTACAAGTTATTGACTTTTCCCTTCATTCACGATAAATGACACCATACATCTATACGAATTAATTAAATAAATTCTGACCTTAGTCTTTTCATCTTTTCATAGCTGTCATTATATTTTATGAACAGTCATCAAATCAACAAATTTTATTTTAACAATAATTGCCTATCATTCCTTTTCATCATTCCTTTGTTTTATTTATACACTAATTAAAATATTAAATTAGGTTTGACAATCTTTATCGATCTCCATTTGAAATGTTTCAATCATGATAAGTGTTCGTGTCTCAACTGAATAAGCCAGACATCTTTTTACACCAATGATGTGCTTATAGAGGCGCTGGCGCAAACGGAATCAGTGAGAATAAAAACCCATTATATTTAACAGTACAAAATGTCATTTTTAACTCCAAAGTTTTGATTCAGCTTGAATTCTTCTTATTTCAATTACTGGTTATATGACTTTCCTCTTATCGACATTCTTATTGACTTTTTCAAACCTTACTTTTAAACAACCAGCCTAATTTTTAACTGTTAGAAATAGCACCTTCGTTCCTAAAACAAAACAAAGATATATGATGCTTTAAATTATTATTATTAATTTCAGAAAAATCAGTTAATTGCAGCTTCGAAATTTTACTTTAAACTAAATAGTAATAAATTTTTACTTAAAATTAATGTGATAACTTACTAGATCGTATAGTAAATTTTTATTAAAATTTCACTTATCAGTTAAACATCAAAAGTAATGTTAAAAATCTTCACAATGATCAGCGCGTTAACAATCCAAATAAAATATTTTCTGAACAGTTACCAAAAGTGAGGTGGAGCTACATTGAGATGAAAATGTGAAAGAAATAATGTTGTCCTTTCATAGGAATCAGAAAAAGGAAAACCACAAAATTTTAATTAAGAAACGGGGAAAGCTTGAGTAATGCATAGGCCCGTAGCCAGAACAAACTTCGAGAGAGGGCAAACGATTTTCTAGGACGGGCAAAAATATTAATATATATATATATATATATATATATATATATATATATATATATATATATATATATATATATATATATATATATATATATATATATATATATATATATATATATATATATATATATATATACAGTTATTTTCATTTACTATTCACTTGTTTCAAAAATAATTTTGGACGAAAATTAAGTATAACAGAGAAAGTAATTGCCTTCGAAGTTACGATTTAGATATGATGAGCTTGTATGTGGGAAGGAAATATGCAGTACAAAAGGCAGAAAAAGTTACTACCTGCAAAGTATTGAAACATTATATTAGTAATTGAAATCGAATATCAGTTTTGGTTGGAGTATAATGATGTAGTTGTTGCTAGTTATAAATACAAATTAACGAAGTAAATAAAAAGAGAAAAAATGCGACTATAATGATGGTAATGATGTCTTCCAAATGATCTTCCACCGAAAAAAAATGGGTAGATTTAAATCAATTGACCAATCACAGACTTGAGTTGTTTAAAAATCACGTCTTCCGTTAAACAGAATTTTATAACATTAGATCACATTATTATTATTAACTAATATATTTAAACATTCCTAGCCGATACCACTCTTCATTTCAGTTCACTCATGGTATGTTTGGAGATGGAGGAGTTACGGATGGGATACTCGTAGAAATGCTGTAAACGAAGGGGATTGATCAAAATAGGAGTTATCCTCCAAATTGCAACTTTGAGGCAATATAGGCAATACTAACATATTTTCACTTTACAAATTATGTGTTAATTATTATATTAACAAATATTTTCACATTGTATTGAAATAAATACTATAAAAATTGATTCTCTTAAATATATAGACTTTCCCGTGTGACAAAATACATATTGTTGTCCTCTTTATTGAAAACTACTTAAATTTTTTTTAAAATCTTTTTTGTACAATAAATTTAATTACAAATACTACTAAATTATCTTCTTTAACAGTAAAAAGAAAAATAAATATAAATTTGTACCTGGTTTGGGCTCTCAATATCCTAAAATATTGGATGTAAACCGCTGGCAATATGCGGCACCTCTTCAACTGCATCTTTAAATATAAAGTGAAAAACGTGAAATTTTAAGCAAATTATCACCTATTTGCTTGTAAAATAAGACTTTTTCGTTATATGCCATTTTCTATTCGTCCACAGTTTTTATAAACATTTAGATTCGAGCCATTATCGTAAGGGCTTTTTTAGGCCTTTTTAAGAGTATCTTATCGATTGGCACAATAGAACGGTTTTACCAAATAATGATTTCGAGTCAGCCGATTCATTTTCAAAATGGCGGTTGTGTTCCCAAAAACATTCAACTAATAAAGGATCATTTATTATTCTGCTATAAGAGAACTGTAAGCAGCGAAAATAAAATTATAAAGCCTATTTATTATCAAATTAAAAAAAAATTAAAGTTACTGAAGAAAGCATTTTCTAATAGGCATAATTATACTGATATACCAATGTATACGAATATATTTTAAATTCTTATAAAAATACGTAAAATTTTCAAATAATTTTGAAAATTTCTGTATATTTTAATACTGTTATTAAAATAAATTTAAACAATTTGCATAAAACTGCTCACAAACGTTGAATAATTATGCCGGTCAATAAAATGGGTTCGTTTACATTTCGATTTGTTAAATATAAATTTTAAGAAGAAATTTACTCATAAAATGCTGTCTTCAGGAAACTAAATTAGATACGAAAGATTCTAAATTAGATAAGAGCAGAGACATCATTTTCCCTGGAAAATTGTCCTGTTTTCGTTCCAAAAGTGACGAATAGAACGTTGTTTTTCTCATAAAATTTTAGAAAATTCATATTTTAGTAAAACTTGGACGAACTGAAAACTAATATCGTAAAAGAGTTAAATTAGAAATTCTCAAAAGTTTGTTTTTTTCCAACTATTTTTCTAATTTCTAAAAATTTCGCTAGGACACCTCAGGACAGGCGTAGCCCGTCCTGAAAGCTACGGTCCTGGTTATTCATATTTTGAAAGATGTTATAGTTGTGTACAAGGTTTTCTTACATAGATAAATGAAAGACCCAGAGTTTTTGAAGATACACTAGATAGGTGATGAAGTGAACTACAAGATGGTCACTGATAAAATGCAGAAAAAAGTTCCAGATAGCAAGAACCTTGAGAAGCAAAACAATAAATAGATTTTGAAAAAATGAACGGTGGCAATTTAAAACAGCTGCTATGAAATAATCGGAAAAAAATCCGAGGGAAGGATAGATACCTATAGAGAGAAGTCTATAAATTGAAGATTTGTGCCAGTTTCTATTCAAGACTTTCGTTATGTCCAGAGTTAAAGCAAAAGATTAACAGAAAGAACAAAGTGCAGAAGTACAAGAGTCAAAGAAAAGTAAAGTAGAATCACCAGTAGAGCGTTCCTTGCGAAAGTCATACTGGCGAACAGAGATAATACTAGAAGAATTGAGTTATGTTTTCAAATCTTTAGTTAAAGATATATTCAAAAACTTAAGGGGGTATCCTTTTTTTCAACACAGATTGGATGAGCGAAAGTTCTAGCAGGAATTAAAGGTTGAAGTGGAGAGGCAGACACAAAACATTTACAAGGCAGGGTGCAAGTTCAGAAGCAAGTTTTAATAACCACAGGAGGAATACCGTCTAAACCATACGCCTTCTTATTGTTAAATTCATAGAGAGTAGAAATAACGTGGCTGGAAGAAACTAAGGTTAGACATAAAGTTGAGCATAAATAAGTTGAGAAACGGAGGGGGGGGGGGAAGGAGAAATAGGTCCGGAATCGGTTACTTAAGGTGGAATTAAAAGCAAACGTTTAAGCGAAGATTTCAGCTTTAGCAAAAGATAAAACGTCAGCTGTGTCGTCGTTAGAAAATAGAGGAGAGGAAAGAGAAGAAGCAAAGCTAGAGTTGACATCCTAGCAAAATGCCAGAAAGAACGTCAGGAAGAGGAACCAGGAGGATCTTTACATTTTATCTGGTGAAAAATGTTTCTAGTATTACAGAAAAATTATTTTATATGATTTCGGGGGAAAAAATATATGTTGCCTGAATTTTTTGGATTTGAAAACTCCGACAATTCCCGAAGACAGCGTCGCTGCGGATAATATTAGGAAAAAAGGTGATAAACCAATGTTTAGTAGTTTCAGTTCAAGGGAATTATATAATTTAAGAGAGAACCCTCCCACTCTAATAGTAATCATTCACATGAAAATTAAAGAGTATAGAAAGTACGACCAGTTAGTAGAACCGAAATGCAAAAAAGCATTTCCTGGCCATAGGCTTGGTCGTTTCTGCGAAAAAATAGAAAACGTAGAACAGAATGCAAAGGTAAAAGGTGATCGGAAGAACTCAGAGGTGAGAAGGGATAAAATATTATAATTATGATTAGAAACTAAGAAAAATTCTAGAATGATGAGTTAATCTCCAAGTAGCAAAACCAGTAGCAAAATAACTAGGCTATTCTGGATGGAGAAGTGTTTAAAATATTTGAAGAGTTTATTAACTGTACCTTAAGCTTAAGAAGATGCCATTTTCAGTGATGAACAAAAGATGGTGATTTCAGAAAAGCGAAAGTATAGAGAGTGTTTTGGAGTTTGAGTATTCAAAGAATCAGGGATAGTGAGTAAAAATTCAGGTAAATTCGGAAGACTCTAGTTCAGAGATACAACAACGGTCTTAATCCGAATATTGAACGTAGGAAGGTAAGTGGAAACAAACACAACTCTCAAGTGCTGATAGGGAAGTGGTGGATGAAGAACTGTCTTTGGAATTCGCTTCTCTTGGCTTGTGTGTGTGTGTGAGAGAGAGAGAGACTTTGAGAAATCCATCTTAAAAATAATGAGAAAAGTGAGATGAGAAATTTTGGTTTCTAGGAATGACTTTAATGAGCCTTTGTTTTCCAAAAAAAAAAAAAAAAAAAAAAAAAAAGGGAAACAAATTGATACCTAAGCATTTTCTGACTTTAATTAAACATATTCCTGAGAGTTTGCGATATTCTTGAGCATTTGTTTCTACTTTTATGCACTGAGGATATGCATATAACAAACAGACAGTTTTAATTATTATAACCTTTACAGCGTGAATTTAAACGACAAAAATTTGTAGTGAAACCCTTTTTTAATTTCTGACCTTGTGAATGGTTTTAAGTTTCAAAGATCTTGTATACTAAGAGTATTCGCTATCAGAAACGGGAAATAAAATTTTCTGATAAACTAAAGCGAAAATATAATTATTTTAACAAATATTACATTATCAAATTTTTTTAAAAAATCTATTGTTTGAAGGTGTTTGTTTCAATATGGGTGCAGTTTTACACTTTATTTATATAGCTGTAAATATAAATAAGCAAATATAAACATGTCGAACAAAATATGAAAATCCAAAAGTTTTGGTTGAGATTAAGACCAAGGGCAGGCTATATATCAGTAATATGAGGTCAGCTTTGTTGTATGGATGCGAAACATAGAGTCCTGGTGGAGATGATGGTAAGAAAGTTTAGTGTTTTTCAGAACAAATGTTTAGGAAGAATGATGGGAATTTTCTGGCCTATAATTATGAGCAACAAAGAGTTAGAAAACGGTATAAAAGATCTAAATGAAGTGATCAGAAGAAGGATATTTAACTATTTGGGACATCTGTGGAGACGTAGCAATGAAGTAGTAAAGGAAGCAGTGATATAGACACAGTATGCACAGACGAAGTAGAAGACCTGCAAAAACATGGAAAAGAATTATGGAGGATGGCCTGAAGATGATGGGGTAGAGTTGGGGGGAAGTTAGAAGAGCTCATGATAGAAGCTGTTTTAAGGAGTATCAGCCGTGGTTCTATGTGCTAGAAACGTCTGAACTTAAGTAAATGTAAATCTATTAAAATGAAAAAAACTACGGTCAAAGAAGTTGATCTTTCAATATAGAGTTAGTCAAATTAGCCCACAAGTATAAAAAAACAAATTTTCAGCTCTGTATTTGCGTTGATAAATGTTACAGTTACATGAAAAGACCATATTGAGATGATGGGCGCTCAACTTTACAGTGGAAACGTCACCTCTGACAAATGATGTTCCTCAAAGTATATTCACATGATTGTTTGCAAAGTCGCTCTTCATATATATATATATATATATATATATATATATATATATATATATATATATATATATATATATATATATATATATATATATATATATATATTATATATATATATATATATATATATATATATATAAAATTATATATCGATTTTTTATTTTTTAATAAATTTGTAATTATTTATAATATGATGATGAATGATATATCTATATTAGGAACGATATATCGATTATTACGGTATCGTTCATGCCATCATGATGATGCAAATTTTAGTAAGTAGATTGAGATAGAACAGCGTGGCAACCGCATGTGTAAAATGGTGAATAAAGTAAATGCTTGTAGAATATATTAAAAAAAATAAAAATATTAAGCAAGAATAGTGTTCAATACCAAACTATATAAGATTTAAATAAGATAAATAAACCAATAAGGTAAGAATTAATCTTCTTATATAACAGTAACGATCTAGGCTTACACTAGAGCCTAAGCAAAATAAAGCCATTGCTGCAAGTAGTCATTTTTGCATATATATATATATATATATATATATATATATATATATATATATATATATATATATATATATATATATATATATATATATATATATATATATATATATATATATATATATATATATATATACGGTGATTCAAAATTATGGTAAATATTTTTGGTAACTGATAAGACAGGCAAAAATAAAGGTAAAAGTTCCTATAAAAGTATGACGTAATGTGATTAGTTTTCCGTCTGGCAGTCTGTACGTGTTTGCTACTAAATATTCTGTATCTACGAAAGCAAGTTACAAACTTTAAATTTAAAAATGGCGGACGTTAAAAGTATTTGAGGTACGAATAACTCATTCGGAATAGCAGGTGTAAATAAACATATTATTATTGTATGATAAGTTTAATTTTGTACAACATAAACATACTGTATCTAAAGCACCTACAAATGATATTAAAAGACTAGAGATGATGTTGAAAATGACCTCCGTTGTTCCCAATGCACGAATCCAGGCTTCTTCTCATCGATTGTCGGACCCGTTCAAATATTCCAGAAGTCTGTTTGATCGTTTCAATTCCGTTCATAACCTTTAATCGTAGGTCTTCAACGGTGTCGATTGGAGAAGAGTATACTAAGGTCTTTAAATGTCCCCAAAGGTAATAATCCAAAGGATTTAGGTCTGGTGACCTTGCTGGCCACGGAACTGGGCCACCTCGACCTATCCATTGATTGGGAAAGGTGTCATTCAGGTGTTCACGAACTGCAGCACTAAAGTGTGCAGGAGCCCCATCATGCATAAACCACATGTTGTGGCGCAACTGAAGAGGTACATCATTAAGCAAGGTACGGAGCTCATGTTTCAAAAAGTTTAAGTAGATTATGCCATTAAGCCTGGGAGGAAGCTCGAACATAAGTAGATGACCATTTAAAATTCTTTCCCAATGTTTACTGAAAACGATTCTGTTTGATGGCATGAGGATTCCCGTCTGCCCAAATGTGTTCGTTATGAACGTTAACGATAGTTGTTCTTGTAAAGTGAGCCTAGTCGGTAAATAAAACCTTCGATAAAAAGTTTGGGTCAACACATTTGTCCAAAATCCATTGACAAATAACAACACGAGGAGCATAGTCACGTGGCAATAGAGTATGAACCTGTTGGACGTGATACGGGTGTAACTGTTGCACGTGCAGTAACCTCCAAATACTAGATTGGTTCGAATTAAACTGTAGTGGCAATTCTCGCGTGCTCTTTTCTTCTAAATCAACAGTCCTAGTAGATCGGGGTCTTTTTTTAAAAATTCTTTTTTTTACTTAAATTCCCTAACTTAACTTATTCTAACTACAAAACTGAACCAAGGATCTTCCTCGAAAAAAACTCTAACTACCCTACAGAATACAGAAGTGTGTGCAAGTTGTGTTTCGCTCCTAAGTACTACATTCTCCGGCTAAAGTTTGGGGGCCCAACCTCTGCCTTCCTCAGGCAGCCAGAAGTCCCCTACAAAACGCTACCAAAACTAAAGTACACTCAGGGATAGGTTCTGGGCGAGCGGAAGTAACCCGTAGGTTACTTTGGCTCTTGCCACAAAGATCGGGACGGCTAGCCCCAGTTCCCCGCTGCTTGTTTGAAGAACCACAATGTCCGAATGGATCCCTCCAGATTGATTACCTAAAGCAGCTTTATTATCCCTAACATACCTAAGCTCCGAAGGAAGCGATGGGTCCTCGAAGCCGTATCACCTCCAGTTCATGACCAGAGCTTCTGTATAGACCTGGCCACAACCTAAGGCCACACGGACCCACGAGGTTATCTCCTCATTGGAGTAATAATTAACTTTAAGCTGATACACTGCCTCCACCCTTGCAGCGTGGGAATCGGCGCATAAAGTGGTGTCGATTACATACGCCTTGTCCTGACGCCAACAGACGATGGCAGGACGTCTGATGCCCGCCGCTGTTGCGATGGTAGGCTCAAGGATGGAGGCAAATCCCTTCCTACCTAACTCCTTCTTCAGGGCTTGATTAACTGCGTTGTGCCTAAGCACCCATGTCGAGATGTGTGAGGGCACTCCTGGAGGATGTGACCAAGGGTTTCTGTTTTATTACAGCCCAGGTCACATGCAATTTCAGCTGCATTTCTAGCTCTTCCCCTGGTGTATCTTTCTCTCGTGGCAACCAGCCCCAACCTGATCTTAACAACTTCGACGTACTCGGCTCCTTTCATGAGCCGAGTTCCGTTGAGCATCCACTTGTAGCAGGCTGGTTGCTTTTGAGCTTCCGCCAGGCCGCGCCCATCACAGAAGTCCGTGACCTTGTCTCTCCTTTCGACTCTTGAGCATGGGACCTTGAGGGAGTTGGCCACCATGTCCCATAAGCCGCCTCTCGCACGCATCCTTTCTTTTATCCCTCCAAGAATCGCAGGGACTTTGTTGGTCAGCAGGGTCACGGCCAGGCCTCCCTCGCCAGGATGTTTATGGAACATTGGTACGGGCGTGTCGGAAGGTAGATGTAGGATCTTCCTAACAGCTGCCGGCACCGCTCTGTCCATTTTGCGAAGGATACCTAGCGCGTGATCCGCTGATAAACTAGCTGGTAATAATACTTCGGCAGAAGATATACTCTAATGAGCAACATCTTATGCTGCGGTTTCAACGCCGCCCCTGCGATCTTGTTGAGGGCATCCAGAAAGGAAGCGCCCAACCACGTTCTCGGCCCCGAATTTCCCATCTTAACACCGAGATACTTATACACACCATCTCCAGGGATCACAGGTAGCTCCTGATCATTGATCAGGAACGGCATGTAATCCCCCAGGACTTTCTTGGTTCTACCCATCCATTCCTTCCCTGCTATTGCACATTTCTGTAATCCTAGTGTCAAGCCCAACCTCTCCGCCCTTCTTACCAAAATCCTCAGGTTGGTCTGGAGACCTTCTCGCGAGGACGCCACGAGGATCAGGTCGTCCGCGTAGGCCAGTGCACTGACTAACTTGCCATGAATGTTAACTCCCAGATGTTGATTGAGACCAACGAGCACATAGTCAATCATTAGATTGAACAAGGGTAGGAGAAAGGGGGTCGCCCTGTAAAACTCCCCTACCCTGTTCAAACCATTCCTCACCCAAAGCCAATCTAACCTTGTTATAGAGTCCACGCGGGTATCCAAGAAGACGAGGGGGGAAAACCTACATCTTCCAAGATTCCGAGAAGCACATTGTGATTCACGGAATCGAAGGCCTTACGAAAGTTCCAGAAAGGCCACGTAAGTGGAACATTTCCTGGACTTTACGGTCTCCAAGATATTCTTCAGAAGAAAGACGTTCTCGGAAGTCCCCCTCCCCGCATTGAACCCCGCCTGATGCTCTACGTTCCTGACAACACTTAGTCGTTTGACTAATACTCTGAGCAACAATCTCACAACAACAGGAAGGACCGTGATCGGTCTGAAGTTTCCCTGCTGTTGCGGATTGCTTATCTTTGGGATTAAGGTTATCCTACCCCTGAGAATGGTTTCTGGAGCACACTGAAAGACGGAATTAACCACCCTCAAAAGATCTTTTCTGATGTGACATGTCTTCGATAGACATTCCATCTAAACCCCTTGCCGTGGAAGGGTCCGTCTGCCGGATAGCCCAATCTAACTTCTCTGGTGTCATTTGCAGATCCATCTCCGCAAAATCCACATGTAAATGACGCAGATAGAGCGGAAATGAGTCATGCACTTTCTCTTTATTCTCTCTGAACACAAAATACTGTTTCCATTTTTGTTTGATCTCCTCAGTTGGTGCAACTCTCTCTACAAAAGCATTCCTGTTCGTTATGAACTTGAATGCTTCTGCTTTATCCTGGTGATACAGTTTTTGTGTTTTTCTATATAACTGTCTCTTCCTTTGCGTTCTGTTGTTTAGCAAAGGTTCTTCTTCAAGCCTGATGTTGACGTTCTGATTGGGCTCCCGACAAACGAAACCACAACCAACTAGCAGTTGGTTCAGATTCTTAAGTTCAATTTCCTGGAAGGGAATGTCTCCGTGCTCCTGGCCCCCACGATCGATCCCTTCCCCCGCCTCCCACTTCTTCCTTAACCAGCATCCCCATCGCATCCTCCCTTGCCTCGGCCTGCTCCCAACGTATCTTTATACGACCTCTGCTTACGTTTACTCTTTATGCTTTCCACCGAGCGTAAGGGAAAGGCAAGATGCAGCTGCTGATTGAGGTTTACCACACCTCTCTCAACCAGCTCCAACTCCTTTCCAGCCAACAGGAAGATTTCCTCTGCACGACATCTCAGTTACTGCTCACTATATCGGTTCGTACATCTTCAAACTCCTCTCGGTGAGTGCGTTGTCTGTGCATTCCTAACCCAATGCGCGAGGTGAATTGCCTCGCGCAGTTGGGGCAGGCGAACTCCACCATTTTCTGTCCCGATCTCTCCCACAGAGCACGCCCTCAGAAAGGTGAACTTTCCTTACGAGGGTGGTCTTGCGCGAGGAGTGAGATCAGGCACTCTGTGGCTGGTGGCCAACGTTTTAGCACCTTAAAGTTGGTTCCTCCCAAGTTACGAAGTCGTAGGCTAAACTTCGCAACGCAGGACAAAAAATTAAGGAGTTTCCAGCGGGACCACGAGGAGGTCTTTGGACGTAACTGTGATGACTTTCAAATGGCACTAGAAAATCTCGCGAAATTATACCGTCACCACAAGAGAGTCATAGTTACTCCCGTCAAAGTAGTGTGCTATTTGGACTGCAAATAACCTGTTTCAGACAGGCGTTGATGAATAGTGGGAAAAAATCTTGCGCTTGGACAAATTCGGTTGGGATATTTCTCTTGGTACAAACGTCTTGCTGCAGAACTATTGCAGCGTCCCATCCCATACATTAAATGCATGTCAGATGGTTCGGAGTATGAATACACGTGGTAATTACATTCCATATTCAATAACGAAATAAGCACGTAAGAGACACACACAGTCAATGAGATACAAATTAATGCGTAACATAAACAGACAGTGCATTTATACGGTAGTTGGTTGTTTTGTTCATCAATCCCAGATTTAGAGTTTGTAACTTACTTGGTTTCGAAGATACAAAATATTTAGTAACAAACACGTACAGACAGCCAGACGGAAAACTAAGCACATTACGTCATACCTATATTGGAACTTTTACCATTATTTTTGCCCACTTTATCAGTTACCAAAAATTTTTACCATAATTTTGAATCACCCTATATATATATATATATATATATATATATATATATATATATATATATATATATATATATATATATATATATATATATATATATATATATATATATATATATATATATATATATATATTTCGATGTCTTATGGCTTAAAATTTGTCTTCCTACTACTACAATTGTCTTGTGTTTCTGCTACTGCTCCACTAATGGAACAGATTTTCCAGTTTCTTTTTCCAATACCTTACTACTACTCACGAGACTGTCACTTCTTCTCATCCAAATGCTGAAGTCCTCTATTTAGGGGATTTCAACGTACACTACACTGAATGGTTGGGCTCCTCTCATACTGATACAGGTGGGAGGGAGGCCAAATCATTCAGCATTCTTAACGATCTGGAGCAGTTGATTAGTGAACCCACACACATTCCAGATCGTCCTAACCAATTCTTGAATACACTTGATTTATGCTTCACCACTACTCCTTCTAGATATAAATATACCATTTTCCCTCCTATTGGTAACTCTGACCATAATCTTATAGCTCTTAATTATAATGCTTTCTCTCCAACAGCTCCACCATGCCCTAAACGTACTTTCTGGCACTTTAATCGGGCTAATTGGGGGCAATGCGTCCGCTTCTTTGCTAACTATCATTGGAGTGAATCTTGCTTTGTCTCGGGGGACGCTTCTGTCTCTGCTGAAAAGGTAGGGGCCGTAATCCTTGATGGGATGGGCAGATTCATTCCATCTTCAACTAAATCTTTTTCTCCTCAAAATCCATGGTTCGATGACGGTTGTTCTCTTGCCCTTCGTGAGAGAGACAGTGCTTATCGTGAATGGAAAAACTCTCCTTCTCCTATCACTCTTGCCAATTTTCATTCAGCTCGGAATCGTTGCAGGGATGTTCTTCGACGGACTAAGCGTACTTTCATAAAAGGGAAGTGCGCTGACCTCCATGGCTTCTCCTACTGATAAAAATTTCTGGCCTCTTGTCAAAAATATCTCTAACAACTTCTGTAAATCTGCCTTTCCTCCTCTTATTTGCTCTGATGGTTCTGTTGCTAATACTCCTTCTGAAAAGGCTTAATCTCTTCGGCCTCCTTTTTTCATCTAATTCCACCCTGCTCGATTCAGGCATCTCTCCTCCTACTCCTTCTCCTCTCAGGTGTCCCATGTCTCTACCTGTAATTACTCATTATCAGGTGCATGGGATCCTGAAATCTATGAACGTCAGGAAGGCCAGTGGCCCGGATGGCATTCCCCCTCGTGTTCTGAGGGAGTGTGCTTCCGAGTTAGGGCCTGTCCTCGTTCAGCTCTACTCTCTATGCCTTAATACTAATACTTTTCCTCAATGCTGGAAGCGTGCATTTGTTCAACCGATGACGAAAAAAGGTAGTCGCTCTGACCCTTCTAACTATCGACCTATAGCTCTCACTTGTGTTCTATCTAAAATTTTTGAAACTCTCTCAACTCTCATTTCCTGGATCATTTGGAGTCTCATTCTCTTCTTTCTGATCACCAGTATGGCTTTCGACGCTCGAGGTCAACTGGTGACATACTTTCCTATCTTACTGATCTATGGTCTTCTGCCCTTAGGGACTTCGGGGAGTCTTGTGTGGTGGCGCTTGACATATCCAAGGCTTTTGACCGGGTATGGCATGCGTCGCTGCTCTCCAAGCTCCCTTCCTTTGGGTTTCCTCCTTCTCTTTGCTTACTTTGTCTAGTTTTCTCTAAGATCGTTCCATTTCGGCACTTGTAGATGGAGCGACCTCTTCCTCTTTTCCTGTCAACTGTGGTGTTCCTCAGGGCTCTTGTTTTATCTCCAACCTTATTCTTACTTTTCATTAACGATCTTCTCAACTGCACTTCTAACTCTGTTCACTCTTATGCTGATGACTCAACTCTACCATTCTTCTACTCATTTCAAATCTGCTCCCTCTTTTGCCTCTAGAGTTGCTTCTCGTCTTCAACTTTCCGATTCTATTCTTGCCGATCTGGATGGGATTTCCTGGTGGGGTCATAGCAACCTTGTGAAATTCAACTCTTTAAAAACTCAACTTCTTCACATCTCCCTCTCAAAAACACCTCCTAACTTTCCTATCTTCTTCGATGGCTCTCCCGTCTCACCTGTAAATAACATTAACATTCTTGGTCTTAACATAAACAATAAACTGTCTTGGAAACCTCATATCACAATGGTTGCTAAAGCGGCCTCTAAAAAGCTGGGAATTCTGTTCAGTTTGCGAGAATTTTTTTCTTCTAAGCAGTTACTCCAAATATATAAGGGTCTTATTCGCCCTTGTATGGAGTACTGTTCTCACATTTGGGGGGGGCTCCGGCTCCTACCTTTCTTCTGGATAGAGTTGAGTCAAAAGCTAAAAGATTAATTAACTGTCCCTACTTTCAAACTCTCTTGACCCTCTGTCTCTGCGACGTGACGTTGGCGCGCTATCTCTTTTCTATAGGTACTACAATGGCAGGTGCTCGAGGGAGTTGGCCTCTCGCATTCCTCCACCATTGCGTCGTCCTCGTTGCACAAGGGGTGCCCTGCTTTCGCACAATTTTGTGTGGACGTAGGAAATCCCAGGCTAGCCCGTTGTGGTACCTCTTTCTTTCCAGCCACCTCTATTCTGTGGAACTCTCTACCTTCATCTATTTTTCCTCCTGTATTTAATCTTCCACTCTTCAAGGCTTCCGTCTGCGCCCACCTGAGGGCTGTGCGTTAGGTGTGTGTGTTTGAATGAATCTTCTCCATGTGTGTGTGCACCCTCCTTGAAAAGGGCTCTGCCCGTGAGCGGTGGCTTTCTGTAAAAAAAAAAAAAAAAAAAAAAAAAAAAAAAAATATATATATATATATATATATATATATATATATATATATATATATATATATATATATATATATATATATATATATATATATATATATATATATATATATAGGCATTATATAAAGTAATGTAGGAATGTTGAACATCAGCAAGAAATAAAATTTAAAGACGAGGTGTCCACCATTTACCATGACCAATCCCGAACCGACAAAATATTCAACAACAAAAGTTGAATGTAATCCAGATACATCAACGAGCTAGTATGAAGCAACATATATATTATAGCATATATATATATATATATATATATAATATATATATATATATATATATATATATATATATATATATATATATATATATATATATATATATATATATAATATATATATATATATTAGGGATGGAGTGAAGTATTGGTATCGGTATCGGCAAGTATCGGCATATTTTCCGATACCGTATCGGTATCGGTATCGGGTATCGGTATCGGCAAAAAATTTGTATAGGAGTAAAGTATCGGTATCGGTAAGTATATCGGCAAGTATCGGCATATTTTCAGGTATCGGGTATCGGCTTCGGGGAATATTTAGGTATCGGTATCGGTATCGGTAAAATTTTTGGTATCGCTCCATCCCTAATATATAATATATATATATATATATATATATATATATATATATATATATATATATATATATATATATATATATATATATATATATATATATATATATATATATATATATATATATATATATATATATATATATGCGTGTGTGTTGATAAATGAGACAAAGCAGATTAGATTGAAGGAGAGATTGATCTTGCATGGAAGTTCATTGTCGAAAATATTATTAAAACCTGCTAACAGGCATTAATTGGATCATCTCTCTAATTGTTTTGGAAGCTGTAAATCCAAATGAGCGAAAAAAAATACATTCCGCCTTTACTGATGCTAAAAATTTTCCTTTGGCATCAAACAGAGACGATAAAAAAGAATGAAGACAAAAATGAAGCTTATAAACCAAATTGTTCATTTGGAAACTAATAAAATTATCACCAAAGTGATGTTAATTCTATTGAATGGTAAAAAACAAATCCTGAAAAGTATTCTAAATTTCCTTGTGCTGCCTAACTTACATCGCTAGCAGTGTTTAGAATGATTTTTGTTTGGTGAACCTAGTATTCTAAATGATTAAAATTGCAATAAATGGTCTTATGTGCAAAATTGCTGACAGAGCTCAATTTTTTAAAATATAGAATGCCTTTAATATGACTCATATATCGTCGTCTTGGTGGTGAAAAGAGCCAAGCCACATTTTTTAGGTAATTGAGTTAGCTGCATCACATGAACCAAAAAATAATGAAAAATACAGTGGTGAAGAAAGCCAAGTCCTCCTTTACTTATAACCTTAAATTTCGCTAAACTTTGAAAGAAGTCAAATGAAAATACGTATATTCATTTCGGCGGTGAAACATCTTTAAGCGGCATACGTTTCTTCACCAATACCTTCACCAAGTACTCTACTATGCTATTTCTTTTGGTTGTGAACAGAGCTAAGCCGCATGAGTTGCGCAGATTTGTTTTTGTGGTTACTTGGCGACATTTTTTCACATCTTCACATGTCAGCTGTCTCTCTAATCAGTCGTGTGATTTTGCTCGATTAATACTACTTGTTGTTGGATGGACCTTAACCATATTATTTTGTTTTGTGATTTGTGTAAAGTGTTTAGTTTTATAGTGGTAAAGTTTAGTACAAACAAAACAATGGCACACAATTCGCGCGGGAAATTGCTAGTTGCACTGTCTTTAAGGGCTGATATTAATAGAGAAAACATTACAGGTAAGGTAACACCTCTAATAAATAATTACAGATCTCTTGTCTTTTAAGGTACCAATTTAACGATAAACTACATTATGTATAATAACAAAAAATAAAATATGATCGATCAATTTACTTTTTTGCAGGTTATAGTAATGTAGACAACGTGGTTGCAGACGAACAAAACATTATTGAGAATGAAGCAACTTCATCTCTAAAAGATGAAAATGGCAAAACTGTTCAAGCTTCAGTCTTAGGCAATGAAGATGTACAAAACTGCAATAAGGGTGAAAATTTTTCACAAAATTCAATCAATGGTGAGTAGGTATAGTATAGTTGATTGGTATATATTTTTTTAAGCTGTGCATAAACAATAAATGTGTCAAACCGTAATCTTGTAAAAAATAGTGTAACAGTAGTCTGGTTGTTGATCTAAATTGTTATTTTTTATTTTGTTAGATACAATTGAGGAAGACCCATTCACTGGGTCAGACTCAAATGAAGATCCTGATTACTGTAAAGAACACTCTACTTCTGATTTTTCTGAAAGCGAAGATTCGGAACCCCCCCCCAAAAAAGCAAGAAGTAATACGCAGATGCTACAAGATGATGAAAAACTTGCTAATCAACCAAAAGAGCTAACTAGAAAACGAAAACGTTTACCAGAAACGTGGAAAAGAAATAAAGAAAGAGAGCTTAGACTTGCAGGTAAAGAACACTTGTCCCAAAAAGGAAATACTGTGAGAGCAAAAGCCGTTAAAGTGGTGTTGTGTAAGTGTCACTACAAATGCAATGATAAGTTTAACATGCAGGAAAGGGAACAAATATTTCAAGATTATTTATCTCTCAAAGATGAAAGATCCAGATGGAGCTTTATTAGTAGGTGTGTCTCAAAGAATATACCAAAAAGACGGTATGCAATTGTTGATCAAACAAATTCTACTTCAAGAAGGCAACAAACCCTAGTATACACCTTGACATCTACTAGTGGAACACATCAAGTGTGCAAAGCCTTTTTTTTTGGGCACTTTGGATATTTCTGGAAAGAAAATCGAAACTGTCATGAAGAAGACTTTGGATACTGGAATCGTAGAAGAGGATAAAAGAGGTCTAAATCCTGCTCCGAATAAAATTGCAGATGAACGTAGGGAGACTGTACGAAGTCATATAAATTCAATTCCAGTAGTTGAATCACACTACTGTAGAAGTTCTTCGAAAAGGATGTACCTCCCAACTGGCTTATCGGAAAATCGTTTGTATGAAGATTACCTGAAATATTGCGAAGAGCTCCAGGTACCACCCGTCACTTCTTCTTTTTATAAGCATATTTTTACCAGCGAATTTAATTATGGTTTCCACAAACCCAAAAAAGATCAATGCGATTATTGCGCTCAGTTTAAAAACAAATCGGAAGATGAAAAACTGGAGTGTCAGCATAGCTTCGATTTACATATTTTACGAAAACAAGAAGCCCGAGAACACAAAAAAGAAGATAAAGAACGAGCTCGTAATAATCTAACCTTTAGATCGTACACCATGGATTTGGAAAAAATCCTCCTCACACCTCAACTAGCAATTGGACAATTGTATTACAAAAAGAAATTGAAAACATATAATTTTACAGTCTATAATCTTGCTGATAGTAGTGTGACAAATTACATGTGGCATGAAACTGATGGAACTAAAGGAGCATCAGAAGTAGCTACATCCTTGTGGCAGTTACTTTCTGACTTACCCCCCGAAGTGTCTGAAGTGACATTTTATTCAGACACTGCTTCCGGACAGAACCGAAATACAATTTTATCTGCAATGTTTTTAAGAGCTTTGTCTCTGTTAGATAACTTAAAGGTAATCAACCAAAAATTTATGGAATCTGGACATTCCGAAATGGAGTGTGATAGTGTTCATTCAACTATCGAGAATAGAGGGAGAAAAATAGATATATTTGTTCCTGATCAGTGGTACACAGTTGCCAGGACTGCAAAATTGAGTAAGCCCCCCTACATGGTAAGAGAAATGGACTACACTCAGTTCCTAGATTTTAAAACGTATAGCAAAAAATTAATAACAAATAAAAATAAAAATGTCGATGGCAATGTTATGAGGTGGTTAGATGTTAAATGGTTGCAATTTAGAAAAGAGTCACCACTGCTAATTTATTATAAAAACCAGTTGAGCGACAATGAATTTAAGCAATTGTGCATTAGGAGGTCTACTCGCCAAGAAAATAATATAATAAATAATGTTGACCAGCTGTACCAATCCCGTCTTCCAATTGATGAAAAAAAACTAAAAGATTTACTATTTTTATGCACGACCAATAAAATACCATCCGTTTATCATCAATTTTACCAAAACCTACACAGTACTGAGAATGCTAACTCCGATGATTCAGAGTAGATATTGTACTAAAAAGACGATTTTATAAAGTTTTTTTCTATATTTCATAATATGAAATAATACTATAATACAACGACTTAGCTTTTTTCACGTTTAAGATCCCAGAATATGTGGGTTTAGTTTTATGATGGTGGTGAAAGAAGGTAAGTGCTAATTAGCAAACTACCGCTAATGATAAACTGTTTTTTTATTTTTTTTTTTAAATCAATCACAAAATAAAGTGTTATATTAGGTCTGTACCAAATGTTATTGTGTTCAGTGTATAAATAAAATAGATATAAACAAAACAATAATTTACATAAAAGTTTTAAACTTTATTCTCCTTTTTCTCCAAATAACAAGTGTGTGGCTTAGCTTCCTTCACGTCCAATACGACGATATATATAAATATATATATATAATATATATATATATATATATATATATATATATATATATATATATATATATATATATATATATATATATATATATTTATTTTTTAAGTATCATATATAAATTAAAAAAACAAAAAAGAAAGAAAAAAAAATTAAAAAAACAACCTCGTTCTTTAACACTTCATTAGTCAAAGTGTCTATACATAAGAAGTCATATTAGCTGTTAAAATTAAGAGCAATATTTATTTATTTATTTAAAAAAAAAAAAAAAAAAAACTACTTCCTAACCTCGTGATTTTAAAACGGGTTTTAAAGGAAAAAATTTTTGTATTAATAATATTATGAACATTTAATTCTATAAAAATATGGAAGACGGACTCAAACTCAAACATGCGTAAATGTGCGTTTCTTCAATTGAGTTTATTCAAATTTTTCTGATAATTTTAAGAATTTTGTGTTTGTTCATTTCAGGTTATTGAAGTGTTTAACCTCAGTTTTGTTTGTAATATTTTTTTTCTTCAATTTTTGTAATTTCTATTCACGAGTTACGAGAAAATACTTCTTAAATATAATATACTATATATATATATATATATATATATATATATATATATATATATATATATATATATATATATATATATATATATATATATATATATATATATATATATATATATATATATATATACCCCACGAAATGGGAAAGGTGATAAGTGAAATATATATAATATATATATATATATATATATATATATATATATATATATATATATATATATATATATATATATATATATATATATATATATATATATATATATATATATATATATATATTTAATAATTAATATATATATATAGATATATATTATATAGGATCAAAGTTCTGAACATTACAAGTTTGCAGATCAAGTTTGTCGGGATGCTTTTGATTCCCAGAGGCAGTAAAATATAGACTAAAGACGGAAGGAAAACCCTTACTCAATATATAACAGACGTAAACAAACAAATGAACAAACATGAACGAAGGAGTAATCTCGAGCAAAAAATACAGAACATTCACGTCATCCATGCTTTAAAAAGAAAAAGAAATAGATATTAATTAAGATCTTTAAAGAAAATCAAAAATGAAATAAGAAAAGAACGACATGCAGGAAATAATGATAGGAAAATGTAGAGAAATGAGAGGCGTTCTAAACTTTACAATTTGAGTACATAAAATTATAATAATTTGATTTGGGCTCAAATATTTGAGCAGAGAAAGAAACATTTAGAAAGATTATAAAAACTTTTTTTTCAATTATAGAGATGTATACAACGTTATTATGGAGCTTTAAAAGAGTTAAATTTCACAAGGTTGAGACAACCTCACTGGGAAATTCTATTCAGTCTGCAAGAATTTTTCAGAAAGATGAAGACGAGAGGCAACTTTAGATGCAAAAGAGGGAGCAGATTTGAAAAGAGTAGAAGAATGGTGGGTCGAGTCATCGGCATATGAATGGATAGGTTAGATGAGCAGCTGAGAAGATTATTAATGAAAATTAGGAATGAGTAGGACACAAGGAACACCACTTAACCTCATATATATATATATATATATATATATATATATATATATATATATATATATATATATATATATATATATATATATATATATATATATATATATATATATATATATATATATATATATATATGTATAATTTCTACATATCATACGATATATATATATATATATATATATATATATATATATATATATATATATATATATATATATATATATATATATATATATATATATATATATATATATAATAGTGGAGGACGTGGCCCCGTCTGAAGCAATGCTAGTACCCCCCATTGAGCACAACCCGCGGAGTGATAGGATGGGCTAGACCATTCCGTTTCACTCTGTTACCCTTTGTTTCGTTACTTTTCGCGTTTCACCTTCTCAGAAGGTCTCTAGTATACCCTCGCCTCATATTGGAGTGTCTATGCTCCGGCTACCTTTCCACCCAATTTCTTCACATGTTCCCACAAATTTACAAGCGCTTACTCATCATATATTACTTTTTCCAACTAAACAAAAATGGCGAAACATAAAACAGCCTTGGAGATGCTTGGAGGGGCGGCATCCAAAACAATACCCCTCATCCACCCCTCACCCCATCATCATTCCGGAGTTGGCTGCCTCCGATGATGGGAATGATGATGATCCCGGCGTCCTGCTTGCCCCGGTGCACGGTTTCTTTTTTTTCATTAATTTCTGTAACATTCTGTCTTTTTTCTAATTTCCCCTTTGTCGAAACCCATCTCTGTTCTTCTAAACCTCATCTCTTTTTCTTAGCCGAAACTCAGGTGTATGAGTGTGCTGACAATAAACCTTATTCTGTTACCTCCTACTGTCTCTATCCTCAAATTTACGCCAAAAACGGATGTTGTTCAGTTGTGCGCGATGATGTTTGCTCTCGTGTCTCTAATTTGGAGTCTTCTGAATTCATTTCTTTATGACTTAAGCTCTCTTGCAATTCTACTACAAAATTTATTTGTTCTGTCTACTTATCTCCTAATTCTACTGACTAAAAAAATTCTTCGACTATTTAAACTCCAAAATAGAGCACATACTTTCTTCTTCTCATTTCTTCGAAATCATCATTTTAGATGATTTCAAAGTTAACCACCGGCAATGGCTTTCATCTAGTTTTCATGATCCAGGCAGTGAACTCGCCAACGACTTTTCTACCCAGAACAACCTTGAGCAGTTGGTGCAATTTCTTACCCGTATCCTGACTGTCTTGGTGATGAACCCAACATATTTGATCTTTTCTTAACCTCTTATCCTTCTACTTATACTGTTAAACTCTTTCCTCTTCTGGGTTCATCCGATCACCTTATCTCCGTTTCTTGTTCTGTCTCTTCAAGTCTTCCACAAGAACGACTCCAGCCTTTGGCAAGATGTTTCTGGCATTTCAGTGCTGATAACTGGTCTGACTTGGGTTGTACTTCTTTAATTTCCCATAGAATGATAACTGCTTCCGTGGGAGGGGTCCCTTGGCGTGTGCTGAGCGCATATCCGAGGTGATTCTCTCTGGCATGGAGGTGAACATTCCGTATTCTTTCCTTTCAGCTAAACCTAACAAACCTTGGACAACTCTACTTGTTCTCGCACTATCCTCCGCAGGGATGCTGCCATCAGGGATTACAGTCGTCTTCGAACCCCAAAAACTCATTTAACTTATATTTCATCCCAGAAAAAATTTTCTCCGTCGTATATGCAATAATTTTCTGATTCCTCTTCCTCTCGCCCTTTCTGGCATTTTGCAAAAAATGTCAACTCTAACTTTGCTTCTTCCTCTTTCCCTCCTCTAGTTTTTTCTGATGGCACAACTGCCATTTTACCTTCTACTAAAGTTGAAATATTTTGCTCAAACCTTTTGCCTCTAACTGTATCTTAGACGATTCCGGAGCTATTCCTCCTCCTTCAACTCCTTCCAACTTATTTATGCCTAATAATGAAATTTCTTCTAAAGAAGTCATTTCTGCTCTCTGAGCTTAACACTAAGAAAGCGTATGGTCCTTACCGTATTCCTCCCGCGGTTCTCAAAACATGTGCTTCAGAGCTTGAACCCTGCCTGTAAAGTATTTCGTCTATGTCTTTCTACTTCAACCTTCCCTTCTTGTTGGAAACGTACTCTCATTCAGCCAGTGCAGAAGAAGGGGGACCACTCTCAACCCTCTACCTATCGTCCCATTTCTTTAACCTCCGTTCTTTCTAAACACGAAGATCTGGAAACACCTTAATTCTTCTAATCTAATCTCTGATTGTCAGTATGGCTTTCGTAAAGGACGCTCTACGGGTGATCTCCTTTCCCTTTTTTTGACTCTTCGTCCTCTGCTCCTCGGGGTTTTGGTGTCTTTCGCTGTGGCGCTAGACATGTCGAAAGCCTTTGATAGGGTCTGGCACAAAGCTTTGATTTAAACTTCCCTCTTTCGGAATCTTTCTTTCTCTCTGTGACCTACTTTCTGATTTCCTTTCCAGTCGTTCTATAGCAGCCGCTGTAGACCGCCACCGTTCTTCCTTTTTCTAATTTTCAACAATGACCTTCTTTCCATTACTTCTTCTCCTATCCATTCCACTGTCAATGACTCCATCCTACATTTCTCCTTTCAATCTGAAGCAGCTAATTGATGCAAGATGGAGCAACTAACCTCTGAACTTTCTCTTATTTCAAATTGGGGCAGAGAAAACATGGTCGTTTTCAAATTCTCAAAAACTCAATTCCTCCATCTTTCTACTCGACACAATCTTCCACATAACTATGACATTTCTCGAAAACATTCGACTCAAACCTTTATCTGTCCTCAATATTCTTAGTGTTTCTTTTTCTCGTGATCTTTCTTGGAAGGATCAAATTTCTTCTCTTTCTAAAAAAGCTTCTAAGAGGTTGGATGCTTTGAGGAGCCTTCGTGATTTTTATGCCCCACCCCAGTTACTAGCTATTTATAGGGGTGTTGTTCGCCCCCATATGAAGTAAGCCTCACCAACTTTGGAGGTTCCACACATATAGCTCTTCTCGAAAAGGTGGAGTCTAGGGCTTTTCGTCTTATAACTCTAATGCTCTTTCTGCCCGTCGAACTGTTGCGGCACTCTCTCTATACTATCGCTGTTACAATGGATATTGCTCTTCTGGACTCTCACGTTGCATACCTCCTCCATCAATAAAGGCTCGTGCGATACGATTTTCTACACAGTCTCATCCTTTCTCTCTCCAACTCTCTGAACCCAGTTTTGAAGTGGTCACTTTTTAATACTTCAAAGGTTGATATATATATATATATATATATATATATATATATATATATATATATATATATATATATATATATATATATATATATATATATATATATATATATATATATATATTGCAATTTCCTTAAGAAATGTGATTCGTAAAAAGATTTTTTAAATTATTTAATTAAAAATAAAGAAAATCGCGTCTTTTTTTTTTTTTAATGCAATTTCAATTAAACATTTCTAAATACACAACAGCTTAAAGGTTCAGATTTTAAGATTTTATTGGAACTTTAATAGACATTTATTTCATTTCTATTAAAGTCTTCAAAAATCAGATATGAGAGAGAGAGAGAGAGAGAGAGAGAGAGAGAGAGAGAGAGAGAGAGAGAGAGAGAGAGAGAGAGAGAGAGAGAGAGAGAGTGAGAGAGAGAGAGAGAGAGAGAGAGAGAGAGAGAGAGAGAGAGAGAGAGAGAGAGAGAGAGAGAGAGAGAGAGAGAGAGAGAGAGAGAGAGAGAGAGAGAGAGAGAGAGAGAGAGAGAGAGAGAGAGAGAGAGAGAGAGAGAGAGAGAGAGAGAGAGAGAGAGAGAGAGAGAGAGAGAGAGAGAGAGAGAGAGAGAGAGAGAGAGAGAGAGAGAGAGAGAGAGAGAGAGAGAGAGAGAGAGAGAGAGATTCAATTGAATAAAAGAAAAATCTGTGGTCAATAACTGCAGATGAAAAAATAATTGAGAATTACATTTCATTCTGCTTTTGTCCATATCATTCTTTCCCTGTAGACCTTGAAAGGAAACTTCTTATTTGAGAGAGGTAACCACACACATATATATATACATATATATATATATATATATATATATATATATATATATATATATATATATATATATATATATATATATATATATATATATATATATATATATATATATATATATATATATATATATATATATATATACAAACATTCATTATTATCATAATAATAGAAAAAGACTAAAAAAAATAATTTTTTTAAATACTTAACTACAAAAGTAAGACAAACATTTTGTGTAAATAAGTTTTTTTTTCGCAAAAAAAAAAAAAAAAAAAAAAAAAAAAAAAAAATTAATTTTTTTGTTTTTCATGTTTGCGAAATCTCTGCTTACACTTTCTTTAATTTTAAGAAATGGACTCCATTCTCAGATTTCTTAATTCATTCTGTTGGATTTCTTCTTCTTTTATTTAATGAAGATGTGATGAGAATAAGTTAAAAAATTTGAAATTAATTGTTGATTTTAGTTTTTTCAGTACAAAACAAAAGCATGTAATTCATTTTATGAATCCAAACTTAACATTTAGCAATATGAAATGAAAAAAATATGGTTTTGTAACACCATGTATTATTGGTTCAACGAGATATCCAGCTTCCCTAAACTATAATAAATTTCATTATAGTTGAATGATATTTGATTTATTAATACTGGGTTGAAAAATAATACAAAGTATAGGGAAAATATAATGCGATATTCACTAAACAATTAATAAAATTAAAGAATTTTTAAATGTCGTCACCGTCTCTGGAAAATCGTTAGTTATTTAAATTTGTTTTAGTAAATTCTTATTCATCTCACTTATTGCAGTAAAATATAGAAACTTCTATTCACCCATCGGTAATTTTCAGTAAATTGAGTTCTTCTATTTATAACTCTGTGTTGTTTTCCATTTATAATTAATTTCTTGTGCGAAAGTTGATTTTAGTTTTTTTTTGTTGTTATTTTAACTTATAATTAATTTCAGGCAATACAACTTGGGTTGAAATTTTAAATATCTTTCGCTTTAATAGATATATTTTTTTACGTCAACGTAAATAAAATTTATACCTCAATTCTTAAAAAAACTTAAACAGTGTAAGTTATCATCACCCTCTTAATAATTCTTCAATTTTATAATCACTAAGATTTTTTTCATTCCGGAAATAAACGTGGAAGAGAATGGCTTACGGACCTGTAGTAACTTAGTTGAAACGTTTTTTATATTTGTTTGCAGAATCGTAACATGTTTTTAAATAGAATCTGTGAGACAATGAACACTCCAACAGTAACTGAACTTACTTTAATATTTGACCTTTTCCAAATAATTCCTTATTTCATCAAGAATCTCAGTTTATTTAAGTGTTTGATGTCTTCAATGGTCTTCAAGTTACTAATATAGTGTAATGGCTATTCTTTTTAACCAACATTTTATCGCACATGTTTATGTTTATTCTTATCTTTAATTCAGATCTCACTGTTCCCATCTTCGGTCACTCCTGAATGACAATTTTACTGTACTTTTAGGAAAACACAATTGACGGACATTTTTCAATCGTAATTCAATACAGTTTTGACTTTTCTCATAACTGTTATCATGGTTTGGTTTCTGAATTAACATCCCTTTAGTAGCATCAAATAATAGTAATTTTTTCTAAGTACAATTGCAAATTCTTTGAAGAATATTAATTTTGGTATTGTAACAAGTAGGACCCATAATTATTTTAATATTTCTTTTCAATTTATACATACACCCTCAATTTAACGAATAGAGTCTTGGTCCTTCCACTTTATAATATTAACCTTTGCGACCCAATATTTTTTCCTTTGTTTTCCGAATTGTTATACTAATTTCTTATAATTTGTCAGTTGGAACGGACATTGCTCCTCAAACTTTCAAGTCACATACCTCCTATAAGGAAGCCATAACTTATTTCCCCACAGTGTCAAGATTCCTCTCTGACCTCAAATTTGACTGATATACATATTTTTTCATGTAAACAAGAAGTCTTCGTCTGGAAAAGACTACCTTTCTCTTTTTTCTCTAAAGCTAATTAATTTATTACACATTTCCCAAATGTATGAATGATATTAATCTGGACAGCGATTTAATATCATTCTCGCTGATTTATTTATAGCATCTTTTGGAGTATTTCCAAATTATGTCATCAAATTGAATAATTTTACGAAGTTTTTTGATGTTTATTCCTGACGAGCGCGTACGATGTCCCAATTCCATGATATCGTTCATATTTTATTCAAAGTCAATAGTACAATACTAGTGGACTGGTATAACTGAAATACAAAATAATACTTAATAAATAAAATAATACAAATCTTATTTAATAAAACCCTTCATTTCCACTCTTTTATTAAAAGGTGCTGTAAGATGATATATAGCATAATATTTTTCTTAGTATGTATACGCGCTCTAACCTTTCTTTGGGGGAGCTACCTAAAAGATAATGAGATTTCCTCAATAAATTTGTGATAGCAAAATAAAATTTTCAAACACTCTGGACCTACAGAAAGTCTGCCTGAAAACCAAAGGCGATAAAAAGAACAACGAAATGTAACGAATAAAGATAAATGAACGAGATGCAAATCTTATTCGGGGAAAACAGATCATATGAATTGGACTCTATTGATCTTTTTTTATTGATTTGGTCTCGCTCTTTCGCTGGAGAGATATGCAAATAATGCAAAGGTAAAGGTCACTTAATAAAATTCAGGGCTCTATTTATGCGCAGAGAGCGCATTCTCACTATGTAAATTTGAATATATATATATATATATATATATATATATATATATATATATATATATATATATATATATATATATATATATATATATATATATATATATATATATGCGTGCGCGCGTGTGTATGCTCACATGAGCATGTGTGTTTTTGACGTTGTCTAGTGTAGAGATAAATGTGCTTAAAATCAGTGTAAAAATTTAACCCTGCAACGGGATCTGTGGAAGGGAAACTGAAATGTAAGTAGGAACAAAATTTTGAAACATTGATGAACAACCCCTGCCACTATACGTCATAATGGATCGTACAATGGAAATAATTTTAAACATTTTGGACAAAATTTTCAAATGGACGTGATGACTTAATAATGCTTATTCAAGTACTATAGGTAAAAAGGGGAAAGTCTTGAATGATTTTGAATGATCTTGAATGAAATAGAGAAAAACATCTTTGGCTACGAAACAATGATTGGATCTTTATAAGCGTAAACTTGATCTATAATATTTCAGGATAATATTAAAAATAAATTATTTTATTATTCTCGAATTATATTTGTGACATCAAAGAAGTGTCTAATTCCAACTTTATCCATTTTAAAAGTAAAAGCTCTTGGTTCATTTTAATTAAAAAAAATAAAAAATAATGATGAAAACAAATGCATCTGAATTTAAAAAAATAAACAAGAAAAGTTTCAATTAAAACATAAAAAAAATTACATTTAGGTTACTTTAAACATATATATATATATATATATATATATATATATATATATATATATATATATATATATATATATATATATATATATATATATATATATATATATATATATATATATATATATATATAACATATATATATTACACCTCTGGTGGGCAAAAGCCAGAGGCTTACCAATTTCCACCAGAGTTGGGGAAAAAGTAAGAAATGTGGTCAACATTGGCCGAGATGACCCAATACATGGAGTTTAGAAGTGTGCAAGTGGAAAGAGGTTGGGAAAATACATAAACGTAGTATTCTAGACTTTGCCAGTAGAGTACATGTAAGATTAGGCATAGATTGGACAGAGAAAGGCTGAGACTGTGTAGAAAGTGGTGTCTTACGAACCCTTCTCAATGGAGAAGGTATACGACGTGATAGTTCAGAAGAGCAGTGTCCGTTGTAACAGCGATAGTATGGAGAGAGAGTGACGAAACAATACGACGTTGTAGAAAAGATTAGAGAGTTAGTGAGAACAAAAAAAGTATATAAGACAAAAAGCCCTAGACTCCACCTTTTCGAGAAGAGCTGTATGTGGAACCACCCCAAATGTTCGACGCGTACTACATACAGGGTCGAACATCACTCCTATAAAGAGCAAGCAACTGGGGTGGCGCAAAAAATTCACAAAGGCACCTCAGAACACCCAACCTCTTAGAAGCTTGTTTAGAAAGAGAAGAAATGTGATCTTTCCAAGAAAGATCATGAGAAAAAGAAATACCGATAATATTGAGGACAGATGTAGGTTTGAGTCGATTGTTTTCGAAGATGTCATAGTTGTGTAGAAGATTGTGTCGAGTTAAAAGATGGAGGAATTGAGTTCTTGAGGCATTGAAAACGATCATGTTTTCTTTGCCCCAATTTGAAATACGAGAAAGACCAGAGGACAGTTGATCCAGATAACCTTTCAAGCGATAATTAAATGCTTTTGGAAGGGGCGTCTTTCAAAGTGAAAGGATGAATGAAGAGTGGAGTCATCAGCAAAGGAGTGGATGGGTGATGAAGTAACAGAGAGAAGGTCATTAATGAAAAGTAGAAAGGGAGTTGAGGATAAGAGAGTTGTATAGAGAAAGGATAAGATTGTAGAAACTCGTGTCGCACGAGCCCTTCTCAATGGAGAAGGAACACCGAAATTTATACATTTAAAGGAAAAACTGTGACTGTCTACAACAGCTGCTATATAACAACCAGAAAGTTAATTAGAGAGAAGGTCAAAGAAAGAAGGATAGATTCCGAAAGAGGGAAGTTTGGAAATTAAATCTTTGTGCCAGATTATATATATATATATATATATATATATATATATATATATATATATATATATATATATATATATATATATATATATATATATATATATATATATATATATATATATATATATATATATATATATATATATATATATATATATATATATATATATATATATATATATATATATATATATATATATATATATATATATATATATATATATATATATATATATATATATATATATATATATATATATATATATATATATATATATATATATATATAAATATAATGTTTTTTCCTTATGATTACTTTTGAATGCTCCTAAGAGCCACACTTGATTGTTACTTTAAATGAAATCCTAGTTCTAATGTATCTTTAGTTCTTTCAGAAATAAAATATAATAAATTAAGATAAATATTAATTGTTTCATCTCAAGAAATGGAGGTTAATGATGAACATCTAAGACACTATGCTTTATGAATACAAGAATGGCATATCAGCCGTAGAAACTGCAAGAAACATTTGTTTTGTATATAGGAACAATGTTTTGAATGTTTAAAAATGCCAACGGTGATTTGCAAAGTTTTTATCTGGAAATTTTGATTTCAAAGACAGACCACGCACTGGAAGACAAGTTAATTGATGAAGAAACCCTTAAAGATGCAGTAGAGGTCAATCCAAAGTCCACCAGTAGTTATTTGGCTCAACTGTTCAATACAACGCACACGAGCATAATTTCAAGTGTTCATGAACTAGGGAAGGTCTCAAAACTTGGACAATGGATTCCCCATGATTTGAATGACTCCCAACTCAACCAAAGATTGACTGTCTGCAAAACTTTGCTTTCAAGGAACAGTAGAGATTCATTTTTGGAAAGAATTCTTACTGGGGAATAGAAATTGGTTCTTTATAACATTACTCAACGCAAAAGACGGTTCCAAAGAAAAGTCTACACCCATTAAAGATCGTGCTCTGTTTATGGTGGGACAAATGAGAAGAGTCATTCTTTGTATGAGCTATTAAACCCCAACCAAGCAGTCAGAGCTGCAAAATACTGCTCACAACTTGAAGATTTGAGAACTGCCTTATTGAGAAAAAGACCAGCATTGATTAATAGGAAAGGTGTTGTGGTTCAGCATGACAATGCTAAGCCGCATACAGCAAGAATCACTCGAGAAAAAATTATGAGGTTTCAATTGGGATGTTTTACCTCACCCACCCTATTCTCCTGGCCTCACTCCATCGGATTATCATGTTTTTAGGTCTTTGCAACATCACTTAATTAAGCAATAAAATTTGTGCAAATGATGATCAACTAAAAAATGACCTTGATCTGTTTTTCTCTTCAAAGCCCAAAGATTTTTTTAAAAAAGAGGCATTAAAAAAGTTGAGGAACGATGGAGAAATGTCATTGAAAATGATGGAAACTATTGCAATGATTAAAATCTAGTTAGGTGTTTTTTCCCCGAAATTACATATAATTTTTGGAAAAGCGACATTACGATATATATATATATATATATATATATATATATATATATATATATATATATATATATATATATATATATATATATATATATATATATATATATATATATATATATATATATATATGGCCATTGTCGTTTTGTAAATTAAAGTTTTTTTTTTTCTGTATGAAATTTAATTTCAATTTTACCTTAATTATATTATAAATAAAATAAAATTAACATATATAAAAATTCATTCAATAAGAATCGAGACCCTTAAACTGAAAGTGGAAATTACATGGAAGTTTTCTCCATTGTTATTGTTTTGATTATCCAAAAAGCTTCATCCCAAGATTTTCCAATGAAAAATCTTCGGGTGGACTTGGGAGGAAGTTGTGTTTTGCTGTGCCATAAAAGCTTGGCATATATATAAAAAATAAAATTTTAGTAATATCAATAACAGTAGCCAAGAATTATAAATATAACCTAATTAAAATAATACCAAATTTTTTTAATGAGAAAATGATTGGGACCTAAGTTACAATATTTATTGGATTTGAAATACAGTTAAAATGATTATACCTTTGGTGAAGATTATAACACCAGAAAGAATGAAGAGTTATTATGTGTATATTTGTTGGTTCCATTCTCAGTTCAAAGAGTAGTAAGAGTTAATAAGATTTGTAGATGATAAAAGTCAGTTTACTTTTCCCTTTTATGTTTTCAGAGGTTCTTTTCTCTATGCCTCAACCTAAAATAATGAATTAAAATTTATTTCCAACGTTGAATGAATAAATAAATATTAAAATTGAATCGAAAGAAATTAATTTCATTTATATATAAACCAATTAAAAATAACTTAATTTGGCATATATATATATATATATATATATATATATATATATATATATATATATATATATATATATATATATATATATATATATATATATATATATATATATATATATATATATATATATATATATATATATATATATATATTATGTCAGACTGCACTTTAGTCCACACAAATATTACAAAAACTACTAAACCTACATTAAAAAGGATAACATTTTTGGAATCTTTGAAGAATTCTGATAAAGAAAATTATAAAAGATGTGAAAAAAAATAAAAAAATAAAAAATTTTTGTACGACAATTGAGTAAAATTCCGGCATTATTATTACTATTATTATTATTATTATTATTATTATTATTATTATTTAGTATTCTAATGAACCCATTTCGACCTATTTAACCTGACTAAAGGCGTTGGCGTGGTATACAGGCCTAACCTTTAGCTGAACCGTTGCCGTAAGATCATGCCTACTGCCATATGACACATATATTTAAGTTTTTTATTTTTTATTTTTCTTACTTAATCTAAAAATTCATCGTACTGCAATTTTGAGATATTTAACTCAGGAAAAGACGCTGCCAGACGAACGATGTCTTCGAGGTAATTTTAACACTATAAAGTACTTAGTAAATAAACTTAGTATAATATATATTTTTTTTAATTCCCAATTTTTCTTTATCAAAATTCTTCAAGGATTTCAAAAATGTTATCCTTTTTAATGTACGTTTTTTAGTTTTTGTTTTTTTGTGGAAATAAAGTTTGTTAATATATATATATATATATATATATATATATATATATATATATATATATATATATATATATATATATATATATATATATATTATATATATATATATATATATATATATATATAAATAATAGTAATAAAAAAAAGAATATCAGCATAAGAAATATTTTCCATTATTATTATTATTATTATTATTATTATTATTTTATTTATTATATTTGATTATATATTAATTTTCATATTTTAAATAAATATTTTTAGTTTAGTTTAATTCTAAAAAAAAAAAAAAAATAAAAAAAAATTAAATTAATTTTTTTTTTTTTTTTACATTTCAAATATAAAAATTAAATTTTCAAAAACTATAATAAAATATACATATTTCTAAATTTTCCTCTCTTTAAGATTTTGCTTTATTAGCATTCTTTGGGACCTACTAACGAGTCTTCCCCCCCACTACCCACCCACCCTACCAAATAAAATTTGTTACCTTTCAACTCACCCCGAAACGGATTCTCCTACTGAAACTTCAGTAAAAGTTCTTTCGCCACTGAAAGTTCTTTTAAAAATCCACTCAAAATTTTTAAGTTATTTTTTGAATCTTACTAAGAACCTGAAGGAAGCACCAAGGAATTCTTTATAAATATAAAATAGAGACGAATCTTTTTATTTGAATATATCTTGATAAAAATTTAAATATTTTTCCAATTATTTTTAAAAAAATTTAATCAATTTTAATTAAAAAAAGAAACTGTTCTGTTTTCATTTTAATATATCTTGTCTGAATTTAAAAATACATATCCCTATTTTTCCATTTGCAACAGTAAAACTCAACCCCGCTTCCCCAACGCATCCCCACCGAAGGGCTTTTCACATTAAAATACTTCTAATTTTAATCTATGAATTCTGACAAAAAGATTATCAATTACTGCCCTAGAGGATCATGCATTAAAGACTATGGTGGAAAAGGTAAAAAAATTTACAATTATACATATCTTAGTTCATTTTTCATTTTATAAAACAAAATTTAATATGTATGATAAATATGATGAAACTGACGAGTTGAAGGTGTGTTCAAGAAAATAAATGTGTTAACTGGCCGCCAATGTTCAAAAAAAAAAAAAAAATTAGTCCTGCTCTGCAAATCTGTCAACAATGAAAATTTTGCACCACAAAATACAAGGATTTTAAGAATATTCTTTTTGACATATATATATATATATATATATATATATATATATATATATATATATATATATATATATATATATATATATATATATATATATATATATATATATATATATATATATATATATATATATATATATATATATATATCAGTAAAATTGGCAATTTTATTTAAAATAAGTAACAAATATACAAAAGCCCATAATTAATGTATGAATATTGAGAAATTTAATATTAAGTTGGAGTTTACTCGAATTAAACTAAAGACTTTGAGTTCGTCAACTCTTTTCAACTTGCTTTGAAAGTGAACAAAAAGAAAAGAAAACAATTAAAACCCTTTCTTATGAAATAATTTGAATAAATTTCTAATCTTTTTTTTCCCACCATACGTTAATCACAAATATTTCAACAAGAATGAAAATTATTATTCACTTTAAGAAAATAAACCTACAGGCAATGAAAGTTAAATTTAGAAGATTTTAATTAAATGAGGCAACTTGTATCCAGTTTCGAAATTCTCATTCTCATATCCCAAATTTAAAGAAAAAAAAGCTCTCTCCAATTTGTCAGTGACACTCCCATAAAAACAGAAGAAAAATTCTCCCTCAAAGAAATCCACGCTCTCGAAACGGAATCCTTACATTCATTATTTTTCAATATATATATATATATATATATATATATATATATATATATATATATATATATATATATATATATATATATATATATATATATATATATATATATATATATATATATATATATATATATATATATAACTCACCAGATGGGCAAACGCCAGAGGACTACTAATTTTCACCACAGTTGGGAAAACATCGGAAATATACTCAAGTTAAAACCCGACATGTCCCAATACAAGACGCTGGAAAGCGTTAAAGTCAAAGGAAGTTGCGAAAATAGATAAAGGGAGTGTGTTCCAGACTTTACTAGTTAAGCATATCTAAGGTTGAGCATAGCGATTAAGTCTGGGGACAGAGAGTTGGATAGAGAATGGATGAGACTATGTAGAAAAGCGTGTCGCACGAGCCCTTCTCAATAAAGGAAGTATGCGATGAGAGAGCTCAGAAGAGCAGTGTCCATTGTAATAGAGATTGACACAACAAGTTCGACTGGCAGAAAGATAAAACGAAAAGACTTAAGACTCTACCTTTTCGAGGAGAGCTGTATGAGTGGAACCACCCCAGATGTGTAAGGCGAGCTCCATACAGGGGCGAACAACACTCCAATAAAGAGCAAGCAACTGGGGTGGCGAGAAAATATTAAGAAGGACTCAGAACATCCAACCTCTTAGAAACTTATTTAGAAAGAATGTGATTTTTCCAAGAAAGATCACGAGAAAAAGATGCGCTGAGAATATTAATGACAGACGAATGTTTGAGTCGCGTGTTTTTGAAGGTGTCATTGTTGTGTGAAAGGTTGTGTGGAGTGGAGAGATGGAGGAAGTGAATTTTTGAGGCACTAAAAATGACATGTTTTCTCTAAATCAATTTGAGATACAATAAAGATCAGAGGTGAGTTGCTCCAAAGTTACCCTCCTTGCCTCTATTAACTGCTGTTGTGAGGGAGTCTCTCAAATTGAAAGTAGTAATGAAGCGTTAAATATATATATATATATATATATATATATATATATATATATATATATATATATATATATATATATATATATATATATATATATATATATATATATATATATATATATATATATATATATATATGACCAAGTGCAATTATTTTTCCACGAAACCGTCCTATCAATGTTACTACTCAAAAAATTAAAATAAATTTACGATACACTTAAACCACTTGACAACAATAAAGATTTTTTTCCTTTTATTTAATTCCCGACCTCAATTAATTCTCATTTTAAGAAAGGAAAAACTCTTGAAGTATAAAAATGAAAGACCAAAATTCGTAATAAGTTTAGTCGATCAAAAGGAACTAAAATGGAGCTGACATATATAGTCTATATAAAATAAATTATATTTCCATGATTAACTCCTTATTAGAATATATATATATATATATATATATATATATATATATATATATATATATATATATATATATATATATATATATATATATATATATATATATATATATATATATATATATATATATTATATAGTATATATACAAAGAAGCTTTCGGAAGAAAAATGGCCTAACGGTCTTTTCTGCAATTGCGCGCGATGTTGCAATCTCAGGGACTTTCCTGACCTTTTTTTTTGTCGGTTCACAGATCCCCACGGACCCGGTCCCCCCAATTCGAGTCGAACTGAACCTCAAAAAAAGGGTCGGCAAAGAGAGGGAGTTGAACACAGCAATTCTGCAAGCTCAGGTAATTTCCTGATACCGAATTTGGGGGTTCACGGGGCACCCATGGGTCCCTTCCCCCGACTTGAGTCCAATTTCGATGGACTGAACCCACCAAATTGGTGTCAGGAAAGAGCGTGAGGTAGATTTGAGCGGAGTGATTTGCAATTGCAAATCAAAATCCCGTTAGGCCATTTTTCCTGCCGAAAACGCGTAGTATAATATATATATATATATATTTTTTTTTTTTTTTTTTTTTTTTTTTATTTCTCCTCTGGTGGGCAAAGGCCAGAGGCCTACCATTGTTCCACCAGAGTTGGGAGGAAAGTCGAAACATGGTCAAATTTACAGGCCGACATGACCTGATATATATATATATATATATATATATATATATATATATATATATATATATATATATATATATATATATATATATATATATATATATATATATAT
>SEYY01021053.1:130000-150000 GCA_009176605.1 Armadillidium nasatum
ATATATATATATATATATATATATATATAATATATATATATATATATATATATATATATATATATATATATATTATATATATATATATATATATATATATATATATATATATATATATATATATATATATATATATATATATATATATATATATATATATATATATATATATATATATATATATATATATATATATATATATATATATATATATATATATATATATATATATATATATATATATATATATATATATATATATATATATATATATATATATATATATATATATATATATATATATTATATATATATATATATATATAATATATATATATATATATATATATATATATATATATATATATATATATATATAATATATATATATTTTAAAAAATTCACTGTTTCCTAACCTCGTGATTTACAGCAGATTGTAAGAAGTAAAAGTTGATATTAAATGATTATTTAATTCCCTTTGAAATATGTATGCTGAATAGAGCCTCTATTACCTGTTCTCAAACTGTAACGATGTTGCTATATTCTTCTCTTGATATCCGAGGTTTCTCTAATGTAGACAGAATCCCAGTCTTCACATAGAATTTTGTATGCTTGTCGCTCCCCTATCAAATCATTTGCCCTTTTCGGTTTCAACAATCTTTTCATAGTGCACGAAATTGCACCATGAAATACCAAAAAATAGGAGTATATATATATTATTCCGGGATGAGATAGAAGTTGAATGAATTTCTGGTAATCTCTGAAGGTAGCATACCAGCGGCGAATAGCACGAGAACAGGGAAAGTTATATCGAGGTTCATTAGGCTTAGTAGAAGGGAAATAATATGGAATGTACACCTCCATGCCAGAGAGAATCACTTCAGCAATGCGCTCGGCACACTTCGAGGGACCCCTCCCACGGAAGCAATAATGTATACCGATATATATATATATATATATATATATATATATATATATATATATATATATATATATATATATATATATATATATATATATATATATATATATATATATATATATATAATATATACGACAGAGAAAATTTTCCGCACGCCAGGACTCGAAACCACTGACAACAGCGTCGCCGTTAGACAGTGAACATAAGGCTCTACCACTGAGCTACGCCGCCTTCCCAAAAAAGAAGGCATAGTAGAACAGTTTTCAAGCACTTATTCTTCGAATCACTGTAGCAACTCGGTACTTATTTAAATCCATAGGAGGGTGCTTGGAACCCCTACTGGGGCTACATTGGCATTTTGCTGGGGGCTCCTGGGTATATTGCTAAATTTGTCGCAACAGTTGTTGTGCCCATGTTGGCGTTGCTTGACCTTGGTTGGTTGCTCCTGTAACCCAGGACCCCGCAAAATGCCATGTAGCCCCAGTAGGGGTTCAAGCACCCTCCTAAATATATATATATATATATATATATATATATAATATATATTATATATATATATATATATATATATATATATATATATATATATATATATATATATATATATATTATAATATATAGATTTTACTTCCTTATAAATATATAAGGAGGATGTGATCTTCGGAAAAATAAATGAAGCACTCCAAATTCAATATAATATATATATATATATATATATATATATATATATATATATATATATATATATATATATATATATATATATATATATATATATATATATATATATATATATATATATATATATACTGAAAAGAGTAATGAAGGGTGGAGTCATCAGCATAGGAGTGGATAGGTAATGAAGTAATAGAGAGATCATTAATGAAAAGTGAAAAAAAATGTTAGGAACAGTACAGAATCCTGAGGAACACCACTATTATGAGATTTAAAGGATGAACGGTGTCGTCTACAACAGCAGCTATAGAAAGACCGGAAAGGAAATTAGAGAGAAGGATAGATTCCGAAAGAGGAATGTTTAGAAATAAAAGCTTTGTCTCAGATATTGTTCGAAGCTTTCGAAATGTCCAGCGTAATAGCAAAAAATTCACTGAAATGCCGTAGAGCGGAAAACCAAGAGTCAGAGAGAAGGGAAAGTTCGCCAGTAGAGAGTTTCTTACGAAAGCCATACTGGCGATCAGAAGTAAACTTTGAAAAATTTAGATGTTTACAATTCTTCCTGTTAAGGATAGATTCGAAAACTTTAGAAAGAACGTAGGTTAAAGAATTGGGAGGGTTGTGAAGGGTCCCCCTTCTTCGATACAGGCAGAGTGAGCGAACGTTTCCAGCAGAAAGGGAAGGTTGAATTTAAAAGACAGACGAAATAGTTTAACAAGGCAGGATTCAAGCTCAGAAACACAAGTTTTGAGAACCACAGGAGGGATACCATCAGGACCGTATTTCTTCTTGGTATTAAGCTCTGAGAGCAGAAATCATATCTTAAGAAAAAATTACAATTGTAGGCATAAATGAGGTGGAAGGAGGAGTAGCTCCGGAATCGTCTAAGGATGAATTAGAGGCAAAAGTTTGAGCGAAGAGTTCAGCTTTAGAAGAAGGTAAAACAGCAGTTGTGCCGTCGGAAAACACTAGAAGGAAAGAGGAAGAAGCAAAGTTAGAGTTAATATTTTTTGCAAAATGCCAGAAAGATTATTGCATTTTCAACGAAGAAAAGAGTTTTTTCGGTGTTGCGGAGGATAGATTTTGCACGATCCTGGGATGACATATAAGTTGAATGAGTTTCTGGAGTTTGAAGACGACGGTAATCCCTAAAGGTAACATCCCTGCGGCGAATAGCAGACAGGCGTAGACAGAGGATTTAGAGAGAGGTAGGTTAAATACAGCAAGTAAAACAGAAGATAGAGAATTCCACAGGACAGAGGTGGCTGGAAGGGAGGTGGTACCATAACGTACAAGCCTTGAGTCTGCTATTCTCACACAAAGTTCATGTGTAAACAAGGCACCCCTTGTGCTGCGAGGGCGACGCAATGGTGGTGGAATGCGAGAGGTCAACTCCCTCGAGTACCAGCCGTTGTAGAACTTATTTATAGAAAAGATAGAATGGCCCAACGTTACGTCACAGAGAGAGTCAAGGAAGTTTGAAAGTAGGAGACAGTTTATTAGATTTTTAGCCTTAGACTCAACCTTATCCAAAGGAAGGGTGGAACCGGAACCACCCCAAATGTGAGAACAGTACTCCATGCAAGGACGGATAAGACCCTTATATAAATATAGTAACTGTTTAGAAGAAGAAAAAAAAATCCCGCAATCTGAACAGAACTCTCAGCTTTTTAGAGGCCACCTTAGCAACCTTTGTGATATGATGTTTCCAAGATAATTTATTTATATTCATACCAAGAATGTTTATGTTGTTCGCAGGTGAGACGAAAGAGCCGTCGAAGGAGATAGGAAAGTTGAGAGGTGTTTTCGAGATAGAGATATGGAGCTGAGTTTTCAAAGAGTTGAATTTCAGGTTGAGATGGCCCCATCGGGAAATCTCATCTATATCTGCAGGAAATGGAATCTGAAAGTTTAAGACGAGAAGCAATTCTAGAAGCAAAAGAGGGAGCAGATTGAAATGCATAGAAGAATGGAGAGTTGAGTCGTCGGCTAAAATAAAAATGAACAGAGTTAGAAGTACAGCTGAGGAGGTCGTTGATGGAAAAGTAAGAATAAAGTAGAAGGTAGAACAGAACTCTGAGGAATAACACGATTAATATATATATATATATATATATATATATATATATATATATATATATATATATATATATATATATATATATATATATATATATATATATATATATATATATATATATATATATATATATATATATATATAAACCTAAATTTTCTTTTTTTTAAAACCCTAATAGTTAAACCCTTGATATTTTAAACTAGTATAGTACGTTCATGGATCATCAAATTAAATATTATCCGATTCTATAACCCCTATAGTTCGGTTTAAATAAGTGGTATAGAACAGGGAAAGCCAAATTTTGCATTCTGGCACACGTATGCATATTTCATGGCACAATCATTCTATAATACGGCAAGTTGTGTAACAGGCTAAGTTCGATTCGCTTCTGGGGTCCCCTTTAACGTCTTATAACTTTAACGGCACGTCATAGATTGATAGGGATTCCAGATTCAGAATTCTCTATCCTGAAATAAGATTTTTTTTAGCTTTTCAGGCTTTTCAAGTGTACAACTGGTACCATGTAAGCTAAACTTTAAATATCGCTTAAATCACCTATGTAAATGGATTTCGTCATACTGAGTCAGAATATGAACATCTCATAATTCTACGAGCTTCCGTTCAGGAGATATGATCTCTCAAAAAAAAAAAAAAAATATATATATAAATTTTTTGGCCAGACTGCACTTTGGTCCCCTTAAATATCTCAAAAAGTACTAAACCTACGTAAAAAACGATAACATTTTTGGAACCGTTGAAGAATTTTGATGAGGAAAAATTGGGAAATAAAAAATAAATTCTTATAATAATAAAGTTTATATAAGTAAAGTTTACTTATTTTTAACTTCTCGCGAGAATCGTACGTCTGCCAATGACGTTTTTTTTTCAATTTTTCCGAAATTGGAAAAAATGGGAAATACCCCAAATCGTCTACAGGAAAAGTAGTAGACAATATCATCATCACTCACGGGTCGTGGGGTACGGGGGGCAAAGCCCCCCTTAGATAAATGCTCGGTATAACCAAATTTAACTTTGTTACGTTATCAATTATCAACTTATCGTACATTTTTTATTGAAAAACCGAATTTTTATTTATTTATTTTTTTTTACTTTTTTTCACGTTTTATTTTCTTTATCAAAATCCTTCAAGGATTCCAAAAATGTTATCGTTTTTTACGTAGGTTTAGTACTTTTTGAGATATTTAAGGGGACCAAAGTGCAGTTTGACCAGATTTTTTTTGTCGAAATCAGGATCTGTGATTTCTTACAAATATTACGAGAGATAGAGCAAAAATATTTAATATCTGAATTTTACGTGTCTTTTAGAACTAGGAAGCCACCGTGGATCGTTCCTCTATCTGCTACGGTTGAGGAGATATAGGCCCCCAAATTTGACAATTTTCTTTTGTAAGCTCATGAAAGTACAACAAACCACCTTTTTATGTATGTCGGCCTTTAAGTCAAAAATAGTAAATATACAGAAGAACCGGGTTTACAGATTTGGAATCAGGGGTTCCCAAACGCTTAAGGATGTAGAAAATAATAAGAAAGTTATGAATTTAAAAACTTACACAACCTTTGATCGGAATATTTCAGAAGTTAAACTTAAAATGGTTCACAGGCTTTCACCTATTAAAACTCAAGAGAATCGTTCCATACTTAACTGAGATCGAAATTATCTTATTGAAATCATTTTTCAGACTTTTAAGTACCATATGAAGGACGACTTCCGTATGAATTGAGAACTTTTCTCAATTTTTGCTAATATATATATATATATATATATATATATATATATATATATATATATATATATATATATATATATATATATATATATATATATATATATATATATATATATATGCATTTTCATGGAGGTAAAGCAGTATTTTTGATTCGCCTACCTCCCAGAAAATGAGGAAAAAAATAGAGTTTTCGAATTTATGAGCAAAAATTTTTTTTTTCAAATTCTGAAAAACGTAAAGTACATTTTACGATATATATATATATATATATATATATATATATATATATATATATATATATATATATATATATATATATATATATATATATATATATATATATATATATATATATATATATAGCATTTTCATGGAGGTAAAGCAGTATTTTTATTCGCCTACCTCCCAGAAAATGAGGAAAAAAATCGAGTTTTCGAATTTATGAGCAAAAATTTTTTTTTCAAATTCTGAAAAACGTAAAGTACATTTTACGATATATTGGAGGATCATTTTCGAAGGGAAAAAATCCTTATATGATAAAACCAATCATGGGTTACCATTTTTACCTCTTGTTACTTCTCGCTATCTGCTACGATTTTGGAGATATTAACGATTTAGTAATTCGTTAGGCTTTACTTCTAGCAATCGCGACAGAGACTTGCCTCTTGAAATTTGCTTTTTCACAGTCTCAACCCAGAACGACTGAGCCGGAGAGCTACTTTCTTTAGGAACTCTTCCCTAAAAAATTTTTTTTTAAATTTTTTGTTACTTTTTAGCGGAAGTTGCCCTTATATATAACGCTACTTGTATTTGATCATATATATATATATATATATATATATATATATATATATATATATATATATATATATATATATATATATATATATATATATATATATATATATATATATATATATATATATATATATATATATAGTATAATAAGAATAACAACAACAATAATAAATTTTGGTAGGTCTCTGGGCTTTTCCCACCAGAGGTGAAATATATATATATATATATATATATATATATATATATATATATATATATATATATATATATATATATATATATATATATATATATATATATATATATATATATATATATATATATATATATATATATAGGCCGTAGCCAGAATTTTTTTTTTTTTTTTTTTTTTATTTTTTATATATATATATATATATATATATATATATATATATATATATATATATATATATATATATATATATATATATATATATATATATATATATATATATATATACAACTGAAACAACCCAGTATTAAAATAAATATTGGCGAACGTTTTCGGACAGACGTCCCTTATCAAGCCAGAGTTAAAAAGAGTTAAAAAGTTAAAACGGAGACCAGCTCCAAGGAAGGTGATTAAAACAGTGCAAGGAAGCGTCAGAGAGTAAAATGGGAAATGCTCACAGCCAATTCAAGAAAAAAAGAAAAAAAAAATGAACATATCGATACAAAATCTACAATAATCTATATATAGTTATATATTTGAAATCATGTCCTCTTTTCACAATCAATTAATTTGTTAAATTTTGGGATTAATTTTAAACTGTTTAATACAAAATCGTCAACATCTAGGCTCATTTTATTATTATTAAAAGTGTTAGAGTTGTGAATGACAAATGACTTGAGTTAGCTGTGAGCATTTCCCATTTTACTCTCTGACGCTTCCTTGCACTGTTTTAATCACCTTCCTTGGAGCTGGTCTCCGTTTTAACTTTTTAACTCTTTTTAACTCTGGCTTGATAAGGGACGTCTGTCCGAAAACGTTCGCCAATATTTATTTTAATACTGGGTTGTTTCAGTTGTGTTTTAAATCTGCGGTTATTGCAGTCTTTAATATATATATATATATATATATATATATATATATATATATATATATATATATATATATATATATATATATATATATATATATATATATATATATATATATATAGTACTTACCACTAACAAAATATTGAAGATCGCTTTATAACAATAATTTTAATCTTCTAGCTTTTTTAGATGCATATTCATCTATAACCTCTTCCGTGTTGACTTTGCACTTCGGTGAATGCTCATAAGGGCAAGTCCTACTAATCTTTCCTGTCCTGTAGAATTTCTTAAATAATTTTTTAATCTTATAATAGTTGAAAAAGGCCTTTCTGGAGTGCATGTTGTTACTGGAATTGACGCAAAAACCTTCAGTAATTCAAAAATATTCGGGAAAAGTTCACAATTACAATTATTTAAAGCATCGATGACATTTGAAGGAAGATCTTTAATATCATGATTTTCCCATTTTTTCCTCCATAAGATAAACTCAGCGTTAATAGTTTCCTGGTCAGAAATCAAATGACAATATTGATTGTATTCATTTTTAATATCCATGAAGTTTTTTACGGCCTTTGATGGTATTAACTTGCTAAGGTTTTTAAGGATAGTTTTGTGACTTATAAACTTGCTCTCAAGTTGGCAGGTCAAGTCATCTAGAAATGGAATTGCTATAACAATTGTATAGCAATGTTTAGGATCAGTTGTGTTAGCATTAAACTTGTCTTTTTCCGTATATCTAATACGCGGAATTTTTATTTCTTCGTTTACAGATTGTAGGAGATCATTTGCAGTTTCAAAAATTTTTTTAAAGACTGCCCATCTATGTTAGAGCGAAAATCCTTTAAAACTAAAACAACATCTTCAACATGATCTAGAGCACTTATCAAATCTAAAGATGGTGATTGCAGTTTCTTACATAATGCAAGAGTAAAGAAAACAATGTTGAAGTTATAAATAAACTAATAATAAAATCGATTATAGTTAAACATTTTAAAAAAATGGATGCTTTAGTTGAATTTTCAGCATCTTGGTCTGTCTCGAGTTCTTGCAAAGCGTCAATAATTGCTTTAAATAATTCTTTAAACCGTATCAAACCATCGTGATTTTCTACCCATCTAGTTTCACAAATTCTTATTAATTTCAAACTTCTTTCCTGTGGAAAATTTTTCTTTATATTTTCTGTCAAAATATTTGTCTTTTTAGCAGATCTAAAGTAGTTTCCAACTTTTTTGACTAATCCAATACATTGTCTAATATGGTGTACCTCACATGCATGCCCCAAAGCTAAGTTTAATGAATGTGAACAGCAATGAACATTCAACGCAGTAGGATATTTTCTTCTAATCACTGCCTGTACACCTTTAAAATTCCCCTTCATTGCTGCTGCACCATCGTAACCTTGCCCAACTAAAAAATCACTGTTTCCCAAAGTTGTTAATCTTTGAAGAATAACTTGTGCGAGATCTTCCCCTTTAGTGCTTTTAACTGCTACAAAATCCAAGAAGTCTTCTCGAAGTGAATATCTGTTATCAATATCATTACTTTGATCAACGTATCTAACACATAGGGATAATTGTTCTGTTTGAGAGATGTCAGTATTCTCGTCTACCAACACCGAAAAACACCTTGCTAAATTAACTTTTCCTACAAGTCGATTTTGAATAATTTCACCAACAGTACAAATTATTTCATTTTTTATTGATGGGCTTATATAGGTAGCATTCAAGGATGCATCCTGTAAATGGTTTTTCAATTTTACATCACCACATGCTAATCTCATACGTAAAATAGCACGAAAATTCCCATCGTTGTGAGCAGGTTCTTCATCAGTATGAAAGCACATCTGAATCATTTGTTCCCCTTAAAGCTAGCTCCTGACGGCCACACAACATTATAGTTTTTATAATGGGGATTAACTTTTCTCTATTTTCAAGAATTTGATCTGCTCTTGCAGAATCAATGCTTAACTGAATATCTTGAATGCTTCCCCTCATAACATTTAAAAACATTTCCCCCTGTATAATGCAAAATCCGTGAAACTTTGTACCAGAATGATGCAGAAAAGTTTCAATGGCATCTTTCCATTTATTAAATGGTTGCTTCACGAGTGATTTTACTTTTACATGGTCCCCTTTACCTGCATGCTCATTTCAAAAAAACACACAATATTTGCACAAAGCTCCTTGGTCTCCTACTTGACTATAAACAAGCCATGGGAATCTTTTTAGCCATTGTAGCTGAAATTTCAGATTTCTTTTACCACATTTTGGAAAATTAAAGTAATTACCTGGTGTCCAAGGCTTATTTAAAATTTTGAATTTTTCCTGATCTGATATACTTGTATTTGATAAATAATTACCTACATCTAAATTATCTATATTATTACTGCTAGGAAGTATAACGTGGGGGTCGTCTACATCTTTCTCATTTTTAGAATTTGTGTTATTTTCAGCACAAGAAGCTGCCACATCAGTCCTTTTCACTTTCTTAAAACCAAAATCAAGTGGCGAATTTAGGCGTTTGTTTGCCATTTCAATATTGCTTTTTGCTCTACTAAAATAAATAACTAAACTCTTTAAGTATTTGATCAGATTTATTCAGTAAAAGGTTTTTAAGCAAATAGTGTGAAAATCACTGAAACTGAACAACACAATCTCTAAAAAAAAAATCACTTTGCAAAAAGGAAAAAAAGTTTTACGCATGTGAACTCATATAGATCTAATTACTTCGGTAATAACTGAAAACTGAACGTGAGACGCGTTTCGGCAATTAAATCCAAAGAAAATTTTCATTAGAAATATTAATATCGATTCTGTAGGATTTTTTATTATATATAATTTATTTCTCAATAAATTATATTTATTAAATTTTTAATTTAAGAGAAATAGCATATGTAAAGTTATAAAAACAATTTTCATTAGGATTATTAATATCGATCCTGTAGGATTTTTTATTATATATAATTTATTTATCAATAAATTATATTTATTAAATTGTTAATTTAAGAGAAATAGCATATGTAAAGTTATAAAAAAACATCTTACGCCCGCCAGAGAAACCCCGACCGAACTTTACACAATTTGTGAGCAGTCATCAAATTTTGTAATTTGCTTATTAGAACACACACACACATACACACATTTATATATATATATATATATATATATATATATATATATATATATATATATATATATATATATATATATATATATATATTATGGAACGATTAATTTTGGGGGGTTAGAACCCCCTGAACCCCCCCCTGGATACGGCCTTGTATATATTACCAGATTGAATCCTGACGTAGTTTAATATTATTATACACAGTATAAGCGCTCTCTCTCTCTCTCTCTCTCTCTCTCTCTCCTCTCTCTCTCTCTATATATATATATATATATATATATATATATATATATATATATATATATATATATATATATATATATATATATATATATATATATATATATATATATATATATATACGATATTTTTTAATCCGATAGTATCGAAGTCAATTTGATATTTTTTAAAATTATCGATAACATATATCGATATTTTTTTCAATATCGGCATCCCTACTTGGAAGGAATGAACCATAACCAATTGTTGTTTTCATATTTCTTTAAATTAAACCTTGAATATCAAATATATTGCAGACTGTAATAAAAAACGGTAGAGTTTGTATTGCTTATTATTAGAGCAGTTACATTTTATTATACATATAACAACGCTCGATGAGATTAACACAAATTGAATTATACAGACACATTCAAAACATTAAAGGTAAACTTAAATAAACATTACTATTATTATTAAAATTACTATGCTAAGAATATATTTATCAAAATATAAATATTAATATATATTATATGAAAATTAGCATTAATAAACATTACATTAAAAATAAACATTATATAAATAATGAACATTAATAACATTCTATTAAAAACTATAGAATTCCACCGTGTGCGTCTTTTATATATGGTGTTTATCTTTCTTCAATAATTCGCCCTGTTGATTTAATTCATACTTTTACCGCTGGTATCCTATATTATCTACTGACGAAGATATTTGTTCTTTTTTGTTTTTGCCCTTCTTTGATGTTCATAGCTTCATTCACGCGTGTGTGTAGCCACAAGCGTCAGCATTCGTAAAATAGATTTCATCTCTGTTTCACGCCATCAAACGATGATGATGTGTCCTGTGACTTCCCACATTGGCAGACTCGAAACTACCCAATTCGCTCACCTCACCTACTCCCCAAAGCTTGGGAGAACGTGCTTTCGGTCATCTCATATTAATAATAATAATAATAATTTATAATGATAATTAAACCAATAATGGTAGTGCTTAATAATAAAGATCATTAATAATGAATTATATTTTTTTGCATTATAAATTTTAACTTAGTTTTCATTTATTGTTTATTTTGGAGGCTTTTATTTTTCTATATTGCATTGTAACTTTTTTATATATATCTTGTGTCACATTTTTTTTCCTTACTATTATTTCACCTTGTTAATTCCCGTATCACGTGCATGTTATTTTTTTTCTCATTGTGTGTTTTTTTAATTGCGTTTGGTTGTAGCTTGTTGAGCTGCTTCACGGTATCTCCCCCCCCTACGATTTTTTTTGCCCGCTCACCCGTGTTTGAGGGTCTCCTCGGTTGTGGCATTTCTCCGATAGTTGTTTCCGCTTTTGCCATTCTCTAGGTTTCTCCCTTTCCCGCAGTTATTCCCGCTTTGTTCTTCATAATCTTAAGTACTTCCAGTTTGGGGGTAGGATGCATGTGTGGTGGCTTCGCAGGTTAAATCCTGAAGTAGTTGAATATTATTATTGTATTCAATTAAATAATATGGTGCATCTTGGCAACGAACACAAGCGGGGAGAACGCCAGAGGATGCCTCACGCTACGATCTCTTGCTAGCCTCGTCTCTAGGCGGTAAGTTCTGTCAATTGTGCCTCCGTAATAAGCTGTAATATTTATCATCATCTATATAACTTTATATAAAATCATCAACATAAGAATTTAAACATTTATGTAGGTATTAATAAAACATTTAAACTACAAGTGCTATCATTTACCAAGCCCTATATATATATATATATATATATATATATATATATATATATATATATATATATATATATATATATATATATATATATATATATATATATATATATATATATATATATATATATATATATATATATATATATATATATATATATATATATATATATATATATATATATATATATATATATATATATATATATATATATATATATATATATATATATATATATATATATATATATATATATAGGGACTGACCGGGGCTGGAATTTGGCCGGGGTTGCCTAAAATTTGTAAAGAGGTTAAAAGCCCTGAAATTTTACTTCGGAAAAATTAGATATAAATTTAATTAAGGTTTATTTAATGATAAGAAAGGCGTAGAATAGCCAACATTCACTTAAATTAATGATTATATGGATTTTCTCAGAAAAAAATCACAAAATTACAGATTTTGTATAACAAAAAGTACAAAAATGTAAAAAACAAAAAGTACAACAATTTAAAAAAAAAATTGTTTTTGATTCATAATAGGGATTCAACAGCTTTACCTAGGTAAGATAAAATGTAAAGTTTGAAAAAATGTAAGATATAAAATTATTATTTGACTGATTGAGCTGAAATTTTCAGGGTATATGCATTTTGTCCCGAAGTTCTGAGTTGATTTCGAGCATTTTTCTGAACCTATAACTGTTTGAAAGTTATTTGGACCCAAAGTTGAAAAAAATGAATAGCGTGGTCAAACCACTGGTCCACATGAGCTGAAAATTTTAATTAATAATCTTAGCCCCAATTTCTTGCATTGGTGTAAACAGATATCACGTCTAGAAAAAAAGTTATAAGCACTTGAAATTTTTTTTTGCAAAAATCGTACTTTTAAAAAAAAAAAAAAATTATTTAAAAAAAAAAAGCTACCTACTAATTTCTTTATTTTTGGACATTATTTTGTGGAGGGACAGGGCAGCATTATATATATATATATATATATATATATATATATATATATATATATATATATATATATATATATATATATTATATATATATATATATATATATATATATATATATATATATATATATATATATATATTATATGCTCAACTATGTTATTTGCTCTCGTATCTCTAATTTGGAGTCTCCTGAATTCTCTACTTTATGACTTAAAGCTCTCTTCCAATTCTACTACTAAATTTATTTGTTCTGTTTATTTATCTCCTAATTCTACTGACTATAAAAAATTCTTCAACTATTTAAATTCCAAAATAGAGCACATTCTTTCTACTTCTCCTTTCTCCGAAATCATCATTTTAGGTGATTTCAATGTTCACCACCGCCAATGGCTTTCATCTAGTTCTCATGATCCAGCGGTGAACTCGCTTATAACATTTATATCCAGAACAACCTTGAGCAGTTGGTGCAAATCCCTACCCGTATCCCTGACCGTCTTGGTGATGAACCCAACATACTTGATCTTTTCCTTACTTATCCTTCTCCTTATACTGTTAAACTTTTTCCTCCTCTGGGTTCATCCGATCACCTTCTTATCTCCGTATCTTGTTCTGTCTCTTCAAGTCTTCCTCAAGAACGGCCCTCGCCTTCAGCGAGGAGACGTTTCTGGCACTTCGGTGCTGCTAACTGGTCTGACTTTCGGTTGTAATTCTTTGATTTCCCGTGGAATGATTATTGTTTTCGTGGGAGGGGTTCCTCGGAGTGCTGCATGAGGTGATTCTCTCTGACATGGAGGCGTATATTCCATATTCTTTCCCTTCTACTAAACCAAATAAACCTTGGTTTAACTCTGCTTGTTCTCGCGCTATCCACCGTATGGGATGCTGCCTTCAGAGATTACCGTCGTCTTCAAACTCTGAAACTCATTCAATTTATATTTCATCCCGAAATCGTGCAAAATCTATTCTTCGAGACACAAAAAACTCTTTTCTTCGCCGCAAATGCAGTAATCTTTCTGGATATTCTTCCTCTCGCCCTTTCTGGCATTTTGCAATCAACTCTAACTTTGCTTCTTCCTCTTTCCCTCCTCTAGTTTCTTCTGATGGCACAACTGCCATTTACCTTCTACTAAAGTTGAACTCTTCGCTCATACTTTTGCCTCTAATTCTACCTTAGACGATTCCGGAGCTATTCCTCCTCCTTCAACCCCCACCAACTCATTTATGCCTAACATTGTAATTTCTTCTAAAGATGTCATTTCTGATCTCTCCGAGTTTAACACTAAGAAGGCGTATGGTCCTGATGGTACTCCTGCGGTTCACAAAAATTGTGATTCCGAGCTTACACTCTGTCTTGGTACACTATTTCCTCTTTGCCTTTCTACTTCAACCTTCCCTTCTTGCTGGAAATGGGCTCTCATTCAACCTGTGCCGAAGAAGAGGGACCCTCTGAACCCTCTAACTACCGTCCTATTTCTTTAACCTCCGTTCTTTCTAAAGTTTTCGAATCTATCCTTAACAGGAAAATTTGGAAACACCTTAATTCTTCTAATCTTATCTCAGATCGCCAGTATGGCTTTCGTAAAGAACGTTCTACTGGTGATCTTCTTTCCCTACTTTCTGACTCTTGGTCCTCCGCTCTTCGGGGTTTCGGTGAATCTTTCGCTGTGGCGCTAGACATATCGAATCCTTCGATAGAGTCTGGCACAAAGCTTTGATTTCCAAACTTCCCTTCTTTCAGAATCTATCCTTCTCTCTGTAACCTTTTCTCTAATTCCCTTTCCGATCGTTCTATAGCAGCTATTGTAGACGGCCACCGTTCTTCCTATAAATCTATAAATAGTGGTGTTCCTCAAGGATCTGTTCTATCTCCAATTCTTTTTCTAATTTTTAATAATGATCTTCTCTCTATTACTTCGTCTCCTATACACTCCTATGCCGATGACTCCACCCTTCATTACTCCTTTCAATTTGAAAGACGTCCTTCCCAACAACAGTTGATAGATTCAAGAAGGATGGCCTTGGAGCAACTGACCTCTAATCTTTCTCTTATTTCAAATTGGTAGAGAAAACATGGTCGCTTTTCAATGCCTCAAAAACTCAATTCCTCCATCTTTCTACTCGACACAATCTTCCACACAACTATGATATCTTCTTCGAAAACACTCAACTCAAACCTTCATCTGTCCTCAATATTCTCGGAGTTTCTTTTTCTCGTGATCTTTCTTGGAAAGATCACATTATTTCTCTCACTAAACAAGCTTTTTAAGAGGTTGGGTGTTCTGAGGCGCCTTCGTGGTTTTTTTTACGCCACCCCAGTTGCTTGCTCTGTATAGGAGTGTTGTTCTGTATGGAGTACACCTTGCACATCTGGGGTGGTTCCACACATACAGCTCTTCTCGAAAAGGTGGAGTCTAGGGCCTTTCTTCTTATAAACTCTTTTGCTTTTACTTACTCTCTCCAATCTTTCTTCCCGTCGAATTGTTGCGTCACTTTCTCTATACTATCGCTATTACAACGGACATTGCTCTTCTGAACTCTCAAGTCGCATACCTCCTCCATTGAAAAGGGCTCGTGCGACACGACTTTCTACACAGTCTCATCTTTTCTCTGTCCAACTCTCCGACCCCAGACTTAACCGCTCTGCTTGCTCTTACACTCTACTGGTAAAGTCTGGAACACACTCCCTTTATCTATTTTCCCAACTTCCTTTGACTTGCACATTTTCAATTGCCGTGTGTTGGGTCACGTCGGCCATTAGCGACCAGATTCATAATGTTCCCCAATTCTGGTGGAATTTGGTAGGCCTCCGGTCTTTGCTCACCAGAGGAGAGAAAAAAATTATATATATATATATATATATATATATATATATATATATATATATATATATATATATATATATATATATATATATATATATATATAATATATATATATATATATATATATATATATATATTATTAAATGCTATTTGTTTGAAGCGAAATATAGCCTCAAAAACTTTGGGAATTTTTGAAATTTGGTCAAAAATTGACAGTCTTGAAGGCTATATCTCGAAACCAACGAATCGCATTGAATAAAGTATAGAGAGGAATTTGTATCCCCATCCCTCCTCTATACACCCACCAAAAATAAATGTTATAGTTGTAGTTTTTTTGTTTTAATTTTTTTGTCCGAAAAGGTGGATTTTTTTTTTTAAAAAAAAATTTTTTTCGATAGCTGTTCAGTTTTGGGCTTATAAAATTTTTCCTATATTTTGTACTGTAGGACTTATTTTTTTATAATTATAAAATAAAAAAAAATGTTAAATAAAAATTTTTCTATTTATTTAACTACGAATGTATTTTTTCCTTTATTTGCCAGCCAAATTTACATTTTTAAATATTTATTTATCATTTAACATTTTTTTTCTTTAGTTATTCTCTACATAATTATAAGCCCTTTCCAACTATTTGCCAGCATATGAGCCTCTTTTCTACATATTTACCGTACACCCCTCGAAAATGATCCTTATAATCTCAACTTAACCTTAATCAAATATACTAGACCTTCATCAAAGTCATGACATTTTTTCTTTGGCACAAAAATGACAAAGTTACGACCTACTAACCCTGCAACTTATTAGCTGTCCTAAACACCATACTTTGGGGTTAGTTTTCCAATAGTCCTTTCCCTCTTTTCTGAATTTGTATCCATGACATCTTATAATCTCGTGCAGAAAATTAAGACACGTAACTGAGAGCCAAGGTAGTTTCGTTAAAGAACACGAGTTTTCAAAGCATGTATATAAAAAACAGATGACAAGCGATTACTCACAGAGTTGGCAACCAACATACATATGAAAATTCTCATGACGGTGATTGGAGTGGGGAAGTCAGTATTAACGTTATCAAGGGGTAGAAAATCTTTGCGGTTTCAGGCAGTGATTGCGCCCTCCATTACCCACCCACCCACCGCCAACAAGGGAACAGGCCTGATATCGCGGTACTGGAAGTAGAGAATGAGGTTCGGCCAGAGGTCGGGGGGCGCCGAGTGGAGATAGACCCCTCTCGGTTGCCCCTTGCTGATGACCGACCTCATGATGAAGAACCTAAGCAAGGTACAGATTTTGAGGAATTGCTGCTACTAATGAACAGACTATGTTTTGTCTGCCAGGAGCCTCGTCAAAGGGTTGACAGGGAGCCGCAACCTGTGGTGGAAGAGGCATGTTCGGCTAGAAAAAGGAGGGATTATGCAAAAATCCAAAACCTTTATTATCGTGACAAAGCAGCAGCAATCAAATTCATCACAAATCGGGCTGACTTTGTCGAACACTCGTTTCCAACTAGAGCAATACGACAGAATTGGAGAGATTATTTCATGACTAATGATAATCTCCCCCGAGTGCCGGACGGCGGGGTGACTCGTATTGATCGTATTGATCAAGACCTCGAATCATTCCGAGAATTGGATGCCCTAGTAACCCTTGACGAACTTGAACATGCGATCGGGCAGACTTGCATGAGTACGGCTAGAGGCCTGGATGGGGTCTCCCTCGCTGACTTGCTCTCGATAAGCAGGGAGGACCTCCTTCGGGTAGTGAATGGTATCATAACGTGGTCGCCCGAATAAATCTATAGGGGCAGAATCACACTGATACCAAATAAGAACAGTCCAGAACTGTTTGGGGACTTTCGGCCTATATGCGTGATGCCATTGGCGAAAAGAATCCTGCACAGGATTATATCGTGGCGAATGAACATAATCAGGCATCATGCCTTTCAAGCAGGATTTGTGGAAGGAAGGAGTACTTCAGAGAACATCTGGCTTGTCAACACAATTCTGAGTTCAGCTAGGACGAGTGGAACATCGACTTACGTCACGATGTTGGACTTTAGAAAAGCTTTTGACAGTGTCAGCCATACAGCGTTAATATGCATACTACACGATCTGGGCCTACCCCCCCCCCCGCCTTGTGACCTATATTCAAATGGTTTATACCCATACACAGCTGAATTTGGGTGATTTCTGGTTTCACCAGGGACGAGGAGTTCTTCAAGGAGATCCCTTGTCTCAATGTCTTTTTAATATCCTTATAGACTACATATTAGCTGGAATCTCAAAGGATGTGGGGGTGGAGGTGGGGGGCCAAGAGGTTGGCGCTGTCACTTACGCTGATGATATTGCTCTTTTCGCTTCCACTAGGTTGGGAATGTCGCACATCATGGGTCGGTTCGTGGAGAGAGCGGCATCCATTGGGCTAACCCTGGGTGTGCAGAAATCTGCGTCAGCTGGCCTTAAGTGGTTAGGCAAGTCTAAGAAGATTGTGGCGGATAGCGCGCCTTTTAGAGTTGGGCAGCAGGAGATTCCAGTCTTGGGCTGGAATGATGTGTACAGATACCTGGGCATTGACACCTCGTCCAGGGGAACCACGAGATGGATCGGGGCAAGGCTGCGCGATTCTCTCGAGAAGATATCTGCTGCACATCTCAAACTATAGCAAAAGCTGATGTTAATAAAGTCATATCTTCTGCCTAGCTTTTATTATTCCACAGCTCATCATAAGACCTCGATTGGGCTTTTGAGGAGTCTGGACCGCGCCACCAGGGGCTCCGTAAGAAAGCTCCTGCATTTGTCTGGAGACACCACGGTCCCCATGTTCCATCAACATCCTGGACATGGTGAGCTAGGGGTCCCAGAACTGGAGACCATGATCTTTACATTACAAATCGGTTTTAAGGCAAAATTGACGTGGAGGGGGTGGGGGAGTCTGGGAAGTGGTGGGGAATACAATCTCCCCGCCGGCCTCGGGTCGTCAACGCAGACAACTGGTGACAGAGTTCTGTGACTGCCTGGCGGCCACTCCTGGATATCAGATGGTACCCTTCTGATGAAGGAAGCCTCCTACGTGCAATGTATAAAAATAAGACTCGGTGTGATTAATACCCGAGAAAGATCAGCCTGAGGGCGTCCTAGAGAGCTAAACAACATTCTCTGCGATCTGGGATGCCGGAGGGTAGAGTCGCTGGGGCATATTTTGCAGGAGTGCCCACACACCTCCCGCCTGAGGGTGGAGACACACAATGCCGTTAACAACATTCTTAAAACGGCACTTGAAAGTGTGGGATATATAACAATTCTAGAGCCCACGACTCCAACACAGGGCGGCATCCGGAGACCTGACCTGATCGCCACAAGGGCAAATCAGGCATGGGTCATAGACACAACCATCTGTGCGGATGCCCACGGTGGTACCATGGGGGTGGTCTACGACTTAAAGGTGCGTTATTATGATGTCCAAGACATAAGGAACTGGGTTGCTGTAACAACAAATGCAACATCAATCTCAATGGGTGCGCTCTTAATGAACTGGAGGGGAGATTTTTCCCCCCGTAGTTTAGCTCTAATAAGAACCTTAAGCGTTCCAATCCGTAACATCAAGCTCATGGAGATAAGGAACTTGGAGGGCTCTGCTAGGGCCCTCAGGTTTCAGGAGCTGCTGCTGGACGTTGGGGTTAGAAACTCCGCCATAAGCTACATGTAGCGGACAGGGGTTGGGCGTCTCTCTGGCGAGGACTCCCTTCCGTTACGCACCCTCCCGTGATGCAGCAATTGTATATAATGGACGTTTAAGGTCAGTGAATCTATCGAGTACCCTAGAGCAGTGTTTGATCCAGTGGCTGGAGGTCCGCGACT
>SEYY01021053.1:160000-189872 GCA_009176605.1 Armadillidium nasatum
CATGTCTACCTTTCCTTCTTGCTGGAAACGTGCGCTCATTCAGCCTGTGCCGAAGAAGGGGGACCCCTCTCAACCCTCTAGCTACCGTCCAATTTCTTTAACCTCCGTTCTTTCTAAAGTTTTCGAATCTATCTTTAACAAAGATTTGGAAACATTTAAATTTTTTTAATCTTATCTTTGATCGCCAGTATAGCTTTCGTAAAGAACCCTCTACTGGTGATCTTCTTTCCCTACTTTCTGACACACGGGTCTCCGCTCTTCTGGGTTTCGGTGAATTTTTCACTATGGCGCTAGACATATCGAAAGCTTTCGATAGAGTCTGGCACAAAGCTTTGATTTCTAAACTTCCTTCTTTCGGAATCTATCTTTCTCTCTGTGACTTTCTCTTTGATTTCCTTTCCGGTCGTTCTATAGCAGCTACTGTAGACGGCCATCGTTCTTCCTTTAAATCTATAAATAGTGGCGTTTCTCAGAGATCTGTCCTATCTCCATCTCTTTTTCTACTTTTCATTAATGACCTTCTCTCTATTACTTCATCATCTATTCACTTCTATGCTGATGACTCAACACTTCACTACTCCTTTCAGTTTGAAAGACGCCCTTCCTAACAGCAGTTAATTGATACCAAGAAGATTGGCCTTAGATCAACTGGCCTCTGATCTTTCTCGTATTTCAAATTGGGGCAGAGAAAACATGGTCGTTTTCAATGCTTTAAAAACTCAATTCCTAAACTTTTTAACTCGACACAACCTTCCACACAACTATAACATCATCTTCGAAAATACTCGACTCAAACTTTCATCTGTTTTCAATATTCTCGGTTTTTCTTTTTCTCGTGATCTTTCTTGGAAAGATCACATTACTTCTCTTTCTAAACAAGCTTCAAAGACGTTGGGTGTACTGAGGCGCCTTCGTGAATTTTTCACGCCACCCCAGCTGCTAGTTCTTTATAGTGATGTTGTTCGCTCCTGTATGGAGTAAGCGTCACACATCTGTGGTTGTTCCACACATACAGCTCTTCTCGAAAAGGTGGGTTTAGGGCTTTTTGTCTTATAAACTCTCTTCTGCTCTCACTAATTTTCTCCAGTCTCTTTCTGCCTGTCGAATTGTTGCGCCACTCTCTCTATACTGTCGCCATTACAAGAGACATTGCTCTTCTTAATTGTCACGTCGCATACCTTTTCCATTGAGAAGGGCTCGTGCGACACGACTTTTTACACAGTTTCATCCTTTCTCTGTCCAAATCTCCGACCCCAGATTTAACCGCTATGCTCAGTGTTACATGTACTCTACTGGTAAAGTCTGGAACACACTCTCTTTATCTGTTTTCCCAACTTCCTTTGACTTGCACACTTTTGAACGCCTTGTATCTCGCGAGACATGTCGGCCTTTTAAATTGACCCATTAACGACAAGATTTCCGGAAGTTTCCCAACTCTGGTGGAAATTGGTAGGCCTATGACCTTTGCCCACCATAGGATATATATATATATATATATATATATATATATATATATATATATATATATATATATATATATATATATATATATATATATATATATATATATATATATATATATATATATATATATATATATATATATATATATATATGCGCGTGCGTGCGTAGGTGTGTGAGCGCGCTCGCGAGTGCGTGCGTGCGTATAAGTATGGTTCCCAAAAGTCACTATTTATTTGGTGAAGTATAAGAAACTTTTTGATAACGTTTTAACCTCGCTCTCTCTATAATTATTAAATATTTATACATTTAATTAAATAGAATAATTACGATAATCACTTAATTTCGTAGGTCATAATTCTGATTATGGCGTGTTACTGCATGTCTTATTGTATTTCATACATTTTTTCCTTTATAAGTTTTCTCGTAGAAACTTTCTTGCAAATTCAACTTTTTAGTAAAGGTCCAAAAGGAAAACAATAAACTTCAAGTTATATTTAAAGAATAGTTGCAGCACAATTTTACGTAAATATGAAATACTTAAACAGAAGTAAAAACATTAAATCATTTTCATTTGCCAAATAAGTAGCGGCTATGGGACTAACATCATCAGAGTTGTGGATCAAATGACGACAAGCTACAGTTCGCAGCGGTTAAAAGTATACAAGTCAAAGGAAAAATAATCGAAAAAATTTGAAATGACTTTTCCTTTAGAGTATGTGAAAGAATGCGTACAAGCTATTAAATCTGAGATCAGGGAGCTGGACACTGAAAATATGAGACTGCTTAGTCATTCAAAATGCAAACGAGTCTATGCAAAATCTCTCAAAGGAGAAAGTGGGCGATTAGTGACTTTAGATTTTTTTCCTTTTTTATAATAGAGATTGTAACGTATAGTGGTATAAAAGTTCAACGTTAAGGAAGAGATTAGAGAAGAGTCCGTAGAAGTTAGATTTGATATGGTAAAAAGATCTGGGTGAGTGGAACACAATAATAATTTTTACTCCATTCAGAAACAAAAACTCTTTAAACACACTTTCTACTTCTATTTTTCACACTTCCTCTAAACTAAAACACTTTAAAAAGCCAAATATCAGTTCATGTCGACACTTGATTAATCAAAGTTTAATTTGGACTCCCCAATTCTTGTGGATTCCAAATGAGGGCCTGCTTTTCCCAACAGAGGATATATATATATATATATATATATATATATATATATATATATATATATATATATATATATATATATATATATATATATATATATATATATATATATATATATATATATATATATATATATATATATATATATATATATATATATATATATATAGGAAGAAATAGAATAATTACGTAATTGTTTATTTCTTCCATTTATTTATTGCAGTATTGCAATATAATATATATATATATATATATATATATATATATATATATATATATATATATATATATATATATATATATATATATATATATATATATATATATATATATATGAGAGAGAGGAGGTTGAAACTTTTAAAACAAATTACACTGATTTAATTTTTGGGTTAAAATCATATAATTATTTCCAATTTATTCATTTAGGAATTTGAAATGAAAAAATTGATTCTCTCAATAATTTATTTAAAACGTACATACAGATTAAAGAGGCATTATTTCATTAATATTTGTATTCCGCCCACATTTTCTTTGTAATAAATAGAAAAAGATTTAAAAAACGCCACAATTTATCTGAGCCAAAATTAAAACTGTCTCACAGCACATTAGTAGATGATTATAATTAGAAAAAAAAAAATATCCTACCTAAGACAAATATACTGTAATAAACATGAACAATAATTATTTTACAGTAGGTATGAAAAAATATTTGACACTTCCGGGAATGTAAATAATATAAAATTATTAATAGATTTATGATTTATTAGCTACATTCTTACATACGTGGAATTAATACGTATACCATACTTTTTATTAGTTAAAGTAATTTGGAAAACAACTTTGAATTTTTATCTCAATTTTTTTTGAAGTAACAACTTGATCATCTGTTAATGGACTCATTATCATCAATATCGTTCTATCCTCTTCATCTTTCTCTATTGCAGGAGGTTTATTCCAAAAGGGAAGAATTTTGCAATTAAACAAGTAGTAATTTCCTTTGATGCCTTGAAATTTATGGAGAGAATGTGATAATCCTACGTTTCATAAAGCTTATTAATACACTCCAGTCTACAGCTAACTCTTGAAACAGTATTTTTAATAATATTACATTTGGGATCCTGGCAACAAGTTTTAAGTACAGTGATTTCAATCTATCCTGATATGCTATACATCTTAAATTATAATATATCGTTTTCAGTTCATCCTGATGTGCTTTAAGTCTTAAATTATATCTTCAGTATGTAATATATTTGATATATTAACATTATTAATGGTTACACTACGCATGCGTTTTCACTTGGAATTTTCAAAAAATTCTTTAGACCTACTAGCATTAAATCATATTTATTCAATAAACAAACATGATAAGCTTCCTTCCTTTCTTAACTCTGTAACATTTTGCATTAGAATAATATAAACATCCCAATAGTGTGATAAGTAAAGATTTAAGGCAAAATTTACACTTTAAATTTGAATCAATCTGGACATGATACGATCAAGAGTAATTTTTTTTTTTTTAACCGAGGCCATGTTAAATGTAATGCCAGATTATGGAGAGCTTTTCTTTTAATTTTCTTTCACTCGATTTTTCTTCTCCAGTTTTTTTGCTTTTAACAGTAAAACACTTCGTTCATAGCTTCCCTAAACTATCCAAACTTTGACTATTTTCCAGGTATCACTGTATTTATATTATCCCTTATTAGGGTGGTAAGGTTATAGTTTATTTAATAATAAAGTTGAAATAGCAAACCCTACTAACCATATATTATCATTTGTTAAGCATTGATATAACATATACAAGAAATTCGAAATTACATAAGAACTTACGTTTCAATTCGGATCTTTATAAATCAAAGGAAATATAAAAAAAGTGGTGTAGTCTCTTTGTACTTTGCATCAATAATTGCCAATCCTACAATTCGTTTTAAAATATAGTCAAGTAACTGACCTACTAAAAAAAATTTTCCCAATAGCGGAGAAACTTTTCGATCTTAAAATTGAATCCATTCTAACGAATTCGTCGAAAAAAAACTAGATGATTTTTGATAGACGAATTCTCTTTTCTATTCTTATTATTAGATTTGGACGATCTTTGACTAACATTCTAATAATTCCTTTTTCAATAGTGGGTTTCAATGCGTTTTATGTGCCCTAATATATATAATGTAAAATGTTTTCAAAAATTTAATTTAAGATTCTCAAAAAAGTTTAGCTTTAGAGCTAAAAATATATCAAAAGAAGTTTTATCTTTTTATTTCATTACTCAAGAACAAGATTCCGAATAAAGAACGAACTTCATTTGAAGATTTAACAACAAATAAACATCTTGTTCTTTTCTTTGAAGTCAGCTCTCTCTCTATGAAAAAAAACAAACGCACATACATACATACATACAGAGAGAGAGAATTTCATTTTGCAGTATACCGTTTTTAAATATTTAATTTAAAACAAATCGTACGTACAATATTAAGTATTTAAATTTAAACGCAGTAAATTTTATACCTTCAGCTAAATAGTTAAGCATTATTGACTATGCAATTATTGACATATATATATATATATATATATATATATATATATATATATATATATATATATATATATATATATATATATATATATATATATATATATATATATATATATATATATATATATATATATCTTCTCTGGCGGGTTGGGGGATAACAGAATCAAGGTATATTAAAGGCCGACATGTCCCGATACACGGAGCTTGAAGGTGTGCAAGTTAAAGGAAGTTGGAAAAACAGATAAGGGACTGTGCTATAAAATTTACCGTTTGAGTAATGTAAGAATAAGCATAGCGTTTAAGTTTTAGGTCAGAGAGTTGGACAGAGAAAGGATGAGACTCTGTAGAGAGGTGTGTTGCACGAGTTTTTCTCAATGGAGGAGGTGTGAGGCGTAAAGATTCAGAAGAGCAGTGTTCTCTGTAAACGCGATAGTAAAGAAAGAGTAATGCAACAATTCGTCGGGCCGAAAGAAACTGGAGAGAGTCAGTGAGAGTGAAAGAATTCATAAGACGAAAATCCCTAAACTTCACCTTTTGCAGGAGATCTCTATGAGTGGAACTACCTTAGGTGTGTGAGAAGTACTCCATACAAGGGTGAACAACATCAATATAAAGAGCAAGAAACGGGGGTGATATAAAAAAATTAACAAAGGCGCCTCAGAACACCCATCCTATTAGAAGATTGTTTAGAAAGTGAAACATTGTGATACTTTCAAGAAAGACCAAGAGAAAATAAAACCCAAAGAATATTTAAGACAGATGAAGGTTTTAGTTGTATATTTTATTTGAAAAAGGAGTCATAGTTGTGACGAATAGACAGGTGGAGGAATTGAGTTTTTCAGGCATTGAAAACTAACATGCTTTCTCTGCCTCAGTTTGAAATACAAGAAAGATCAGAAGTCAGTTGCTCCACGGAAACACTCCTTGCGTCAATTAATTACTGTTACGAGGGGCGTCTTCCAAAACCAATCGAGTATTGAAGGGTGGAGACATCGTCATATGAGTGGGTTGGTGATGAAGTAATAGAGAGGTCATTAATGAAGAGAAGAAAAAAGTAGAGTTTGAGATAGGACAGATCCCTGAGGAACACCACTTTTTACAAATTTAAAGGAAGAATGGTGGTTCTCTTCAACAGGAAAGGAAGGATAGATTCTGAAAGAGGAAAGTTTTGAAATCAAAGCTTTGTGCCAGACTCTTACCGAAGGCTTTCAATTTGTCAGCGCTGCAGCGAAAGATTTACCGAAGCCCCGAAGTGCGGACGATCAAGAGTTAGAGAAAATGGAAAGAAGATCACCAGTAGATTGCTCTTTCAGAAAGTCATACTAGCTATCAGAGATAAAATTAGAAGAATTGAGATGTTTCCTAATCTTCCTGTAAAAGATAGATTCAAAATTTTTATAAAGAAGGGAGGTTACAGAAATGAGAAAATAGAGAATTGAGAGGGTCTCCCTTCTTCAACACAGGCTGAATGAGCACACGTTTTCTGCAAAAAGGGAAGGTTAAATTAGAAAGACACAGAAACTAAAATAGTTTATGAAGAAAGGTGCAAGCTCAGAAACAAGTTTTTCTGAGCTTGCAACTTTCTTCATAAACTATTTCGTTTGTGATATCTTCAGAAGAAATCCACAATAATTAGGCATAAATAAGTTCTTGAGTTTGAAGACGACGGTAGTCTCTGAAGACACTATCTATGCGACGGATAGCGAGAGAACAAGTAGAACTGAACCAGGGAGAATCACCTCAGTTATGCGCTCTGGACACTACTATGTAAGTTAAAGGAGGGGGAATAGCTACGGAATTGTCTAAGGTTCAATAAAAGGCAAAACTTTGAGCAAAAAGTTTAGCTTTAGTTGAAGGTAAAACGGCAGGTGTGCCGTCAGAAGATACAAGAAAAGGGGAAGAGGAAGAAGCAAAATTAGAGTTTACATTTTTTTTTTTTTTTTGCAAAATGCTAGAAAGGGCGTGAGGAATTGGAATCTGAAAGAATATTTCATTAACAAAACGGAGAAAAGGCTTTTTGGTATCTCGAAGAATAAATTTTGCACGATTCAGGGATGAAATATAAGTTGAATGAGTTTCTGAAGTTTGAAGACGACTGTAATCTCTGAGGGCAGTATCCCTGCGACGGATAGCGAGAGAACAAGTAAAACTGAACCAGAGAGAATCACCTCAGTTATGCGCTCTGCATACTACTATGAACGGAAACTGTAATCATTCCGTGGGAAATAAGAGTTGTACAACCGCAAGTCATACTAGTTAGCAGCACCGAAGTTGGTGGTCGTTCTTGCCCAAGACTAGAAAAGAGAGAACAAGAAACAAAGAAGGTGATTGGAGGAACCCCGAGGAGGAAAGAGTTTAGCAGCATAAAGAGAAGGGTAAGAGGTTAAGAAAAGATCGTGTATGTCGGATTCATCACGAAAACAGCCAGAGATATGGGTAGGGAGTTGCATCAACTGCTCAAGGTTGTTCTTGATAGAACAGTCGTAGACGAGTTCGCCAGGTGGATCATGAGAATTATATATATATATATATATATATATATATATATATATATATATATATATATATATATATATATATATATATATATATATATATATATATATATATATATATATATATATATACTTAAAGTATTTTAATTAAAAATATACTAAAGAGCAAAATTAACGCACCATCTACAATTTATCAGTTGGGAGGTCCCGACGACATTGTAGGATTATGGGAGTGCCTGTGGGTGGAGGTATGTACCCATACCTACCCAAATAATGCAGTTCAGCATTGAATGGTGGGTCGCAGGTGCGATATCGACGAAATACGGTAAAAGGGCAAACCAGCTAAATTCGGTGAGTGACGTGGTAGGAGAGGTAACGTCAAAGGTATGCCGAGTATTGAGAGTATTCAATCTTTAACGTTTGTGCAAGTAATATGGAGAGGTTACGACGGGTTTGATACGCGACGACTGTGTTATAATCACAATACTAGCAGCTGAAGGGTACGGACAACGCCAACTGGGCCGACGGTTCGGGGTCTCCCATACAACCATCGGAAGGGTCCTACTAGGTACGAGTTGACACCTTCTCACACCAGGTGGCCTGACCAAGGTAGGCCACGGTCAACAACGGCTGTAGCGTATATATATATATATATATATATATATATATATATATATATATATATATATATATATATATATATATATATATATATATATATATATATATATATATATATATATATATATATATATCGTTAATGGCAGCTCGCGATCAACATGAAACACAATATGATCATCGTGCTTAGTTACAGGCTGTCCATCAGACACTTGTTAGCACAAATATCATTCGACTTCACCTCGCGGAACATGGATACCACCCACGGAGGCCGGCAAGAGAGCCCCCCCCCCCGCTCACCAGGTATAACCGAAAAGCAAGGATGGCTTTCGCACACCTACATTGGCGGCCCCAGTATTGGGCGAGTATCCTATTTACGGACGAGTACAGAGTCAATCTGCATAGCTCCGAAGAACGTTCCAGAGTTCATTGCAGGCATCATGAGCGCTATGCGGCACGCACAATGAAAGAGATACTCCCCTTCGGTGGTGGGTTCGTTATGGTTTGGGGTGGTATATCTTTCCATGCCCGCAAAGAGTTACACGTCTTCGATCCAGGGTACCTAACCGGGCAACGATACATAACGGACATACTAGAACCGTACTTCGTACCATTTGGCCCAACATCGGTGAAGAATTCGTCCTCATGCAAGATAACGCCAGACCGCACGTAGTCATATGTGTTGGTGATTACCTTAATACGGTAGTGATTCGAACCTTGGACTGGCCCGCGTACAATCCCGACCTAAAAAACCCCGTCGAGCATCTGTGGGACACACTGAAAAGGTGGATGCGACGGCTACAGCACCAGCCACATAGCTTTAACGACCTGCGACAAACTGTTGTACGTCTATGGGAGGGACTGCCACAGGAAACCATCCCGGACCTCATCTCCAGCATCTCATCAGGTTTGTTATGTGGTTAGCCAAGGGGAATCCACACAAGGTACTGACGTATATATTTTTTTATTTACAATCAACATGGTAAGAACGACACAAGCACACTTCAAAATCTTAGCTTCATAACTGAAGAAATGTCGCGCTTTACTGTGCTCCACTGTAAACTGCGGAAGAATTCCTGCTCATATCATACATGTTTGAGCTTGAAAATATTGATGAGTAATATATATATATATATATATATATATATATATATATATATATATATATATATATATATATATATATATATATATATATATATATATATATATATATATGTAGATCAACTTTTTAAAAGTTATCGAGTTAATTTTGTCATTTACAGTAGTTATAATAGTACATTCTTATGTATATTACCTTAAAATTAAATTTTTTTAACATCGTTTTCATTTCTCCTTGATGCCACACTATTTCATTTGTCTATGTATTGTCTTGAAGTATAATAACTATAATAATAGGTATCATAACACTTTAAATTTTTTTTTTTTTTGGCATTTTTGAATGGCTGTATTTCTTAAAACAAGCAAATACCAAAGTTAATATTGCAGGTAAAGGAACATCTATGGTAGTAGTATAATGTGTGAAAATTTCAGATTTTTAGCACTTACCAAACCAGAGATATTAAGGTTCAAAGTTACCGATTTTCCGAAAAATTGATTTTTGAACACCCTGTAAATTATTTTAAAAATATTTACCCAAATTCAAATAAGATTTAAGTTAAACCCTACTTTAGTATGTATCATCACACAAAATTTTATATCGTCAAATTATTTCCTTCTTTTAATAATACACCCACGAAAATGGAAATTTCTTCGATTTTTAACACAATTTTTCGGATTCATTTTCATGGTGAAATATTATTTTCACAAAAAAAAACAGGAAAGGCCAAATGTACCTTAAAGTATCCCTAACAAATCAATCTCTATGAAATTTGGTATACGAATTACCAATATGAAGATATGACTTAAAATGTTAGCCTCTATTAAGTGATAAATTTGGCTCCACCTGGTCAAACATTTTGGCTCACCCTGTTACAACCAGAGTAAATCTACAAAAACGAATGGTGGTTTTGAACTTTTCAGGGATAACATTAACGCCATGCAAAATATAAAAGTTTTCTAAAATTATCGAGCGGCCATCAGCGGTACGGAAAAAATGGATAGGCCCAAAAGGAAAAGGAAATGACTGTCCAAAAATATTGAAATAATTTTACAACTTTGAATTAATTAATATATGCGAAGTTCGTCCGACGTTTTAAAAAACTTTTCTTGGGATAAAATTCGGTTTCTCTATTTTGAATGAAGTAGATTTCTTTTACTTCATTCAAAGCTTTGAACAAGAAAATCCAGATTAAGAGCCGTTTAAGAAAGGAGATTTCTCAGCTTTCGAAAGCTGTTTGGATTGTGCTAAACGTATGTAAATTTATCTCTTAATAAATAAAAACCACCAAGTAGAATATTTTCACAAAGAAAGGAAGAGGAACTCTTAAAGTAGAAACTAAGTATATATATATATATATATATATATATATATATATATATATATATATATATATATATATATATATATATATATATATATATATATATAATATATATATATATATATTATATATATATCCCAGCAGTAATAATATTAAATATAGTACAATACTACTATTAGTGTATGATATCACTTGTATTAATTAAAGGATTATCTGCAACATATGCAATAATAATGATAATAAATAACAATAATTATAGAAATAACGATTATAATAATAATTATAATAATTTTGAAGTATGCGTTCTTTATTTCAAGGATAATAAATAGCTCAATGTAGGGTAATGGGAGTTCCTGTGTGAGGAGGTGTGTACCCGTACCTACCCAAATAATGTAGTATAGCATCGATGGGTGAGTCGCATGTGCGATATCGACGAAATACGGTAAAAGGGCAAACCAGTCAAATTGTTTGTTTTGTGGTTAGCCACTATAAACTATTTTAAACTATATTCCCAAGGAATATAGTTTAAAATTGGTACCAGACGTCGAGTATATGAGAAGAATGAATTACAAGAATAATAATAATAATAAATAATAATAATAATAATTATAATAATAATAATAGATATAATAATTAACAATATAAAAGTAATAATACTAATAATAAATGTGCGTAAAAAAATATCAATAATAATAATAGTGATAATAAATGATATTAATTAGTTCAATCTATGTGATTAGACTGCTGCAACTTCTAATTCTAGCAATGATAAAATAATAATAAATAATGATAATATTAAATGAGATTAAGATATTCAGTACTGATTAATATAATTATTTTTGATTTTGTGTGTGTAAAAGCTTTCAATGATCTTTCGTTTTTAATTCTGTCGATAGTTCATTAAAAAGCTTCACCGATTTATATGTCACTGATTGTCAAGCTTTTTTCTAATCGATAGAATGGAGGATTTATATGTTGATTTATTTCGCAAGTTTAACGTCCTATCTCTTCGAATTTGGTTGTTATGAAAGCTAGATATTAGGAAGTTGCAAGCATTATTATTTAAGATTATATGTTGTTGTTTTTAATGGAACAGATTTAGTAAATGATGAAACCGCAAGATTTTAAGTTTTTCAAATAAAGGGGCTGTATGGTCATAGAGGCTGCTAGCACTTAACAAACGAAAGAAGCGTTTTTTGCACCGTAATAACTGATTTAATAACTGAGTTACTTGTAATGTCGTAGATTGGGAGGCAGTACAGCAAGGGTGTATGTATATGTGCGTAATATGTGTTTTTCAATATATATAAGTGAATGGATTTGGCTAGTTTGACTAGTATATACATATATTTCACTAATTGATTACTAATTGTTTAATATGTTCTTTGAATGTTAATTTCTCGTCAAATATTACTCCTAGAATGTTTGAATTTGAGGCTCTTTTTAATTGCACTATGTTTAATTTAATATTGAAGTCTTCTTTCCTAGTTTTATTGCTGATAGTAAGATATGACGTTTTTTGTACATTCAATGAAAGTTTATTTGAAATTATCCATGTCACTATTCTATTTAAGGTATGCGAGACATTTTGTGAGAGTGTTTCAGGATTTTATTTCATTTATTAATATCGATATATTGTCAGCAAATGAGACAGAAAAGGTGTCAAGTAAGTTAAATAAATCCTTTGTATATAAAGTAAATAATACTGGTCCCAAGATAGATCCTTGTGGCACCCCAGTCGTTGCTAGCATTTAATTCTTCTACATTATTGTTATCTGATTTATTTGTGTTGATTAAGTTGTTAATTATGCCCCATGTTTTTTTTAGAGTCACTATGAACGTCAATAAATTTATTAACGTAGTATTTCTTTCTCGCTTTCTTAAGGACAATTTTTAATTGCTTATCAAAGTTACTATATAATTGAAATGTTATAATTCCTTCTTTATAATTCCGGTAGAGTTTATGCTTCTGATTTATCGAATTTTTTAAGCCAGGTGTCATCCAAGGATTTTGAATTCTTTTTGGTCCCAATTGTTTGTTTATTATCGGGAAGGAGTCATTATAGCATATGCTTAATGAGTTTAAAAAATTGTTGAATTTAGAATCAATATCCATTTGCTCATTTTTGTATGAATAAAAATTTAATACTGTTTACCTTATTTACAAACAATCTCCTGTTGTTCTCGTTATTTATGTTATATTTAACGATAGTAAGGGTGCTTGTTTTATTAACAATAAATTTTACAAGACAGGGGTAATAGTCTGAAATATCTGTCTTAATTACAAAAGATTCGATATCACATTTTAAATTACCCCATACGTGATCCTGTAAAGTGGGGTCTCTATCATCAATGTTATTTGTGCGGGTAGGTAGTGTTATACAGTTGATCAGGCCATTTGACATCATTGCGTTGGAAAATGAGTTGTTGCCTGAAGAGGAGCTATGATTACACAGATCAATATTGAAATCAAAAGCAGTTTATCACCTTTGTATTACGTAAAAGTGTTTGAATTATGGATTCAAGAGAATTTGTGAATTCTCTTTTTGAGAGAGTGATATTGGAGGCCTATAAATTCCAACGACTGTTATTTTCGATGACGTGTTTTTAATGTGCACCGCTGTCATTTATAATTGAAAATACTATTTTAGGATGTTCGCAAATCTCTTTTCTTATAAATATAGAGATCCCTCCCCTACGCTTGTTTGACCTCCCAAGGTGAGTTCCGTTATATCCTGGTAAGGAAATATGTACATTTTTATTATGTTCATTTAAGAATGTTTCGCTCAATACTACGCAATCAAGATTAATATTTTGATAGCTTAAAAAGTTAAGGAATTCGTCATAATATTTTTGGAGACTTCTTAAGTTTTGATGATATAATGACAAATAGTTTGCTTCATATGCGTTATTATTTTTAAGGAAATCTGGATAAATATATTTCGATATGATAAAGGAATTATTAATCAGGGTTTCGTCCCATTTACTGTCGGTATCCATCTTACTGATATAGATATCGAGAGGGATAATAAAATAATAATAATAATATCACCAATAATAAGAAAATTAATGGTTGAAGATAGTATCCGGAATACATATGGTACAATATCACACAAATAGTTTCAACTAGTGTTATTTAAAAATTATAACAGAAGTAAAAGAAGTGAAATTAAATAAAAGTGCCCCATACGTACAGTTAGGTATAACAAGTGCCGTAGTACTAACAAAATAATATTGGCAACAGTAATACTAAGAGTTAATTTTAATTATTGTAATAATAATAATAACATTAATAAGTTATAAATTATAATAATAATTAATTAATAATAATAATAGTAATAATAATAATAATACATTGATAATAATGATAATAAAATACCAATCATAAAATTAATAATAATAATAATAATAATGATACTATTAATAATAATAATAATAATAATAATAATAATAATAATAATAATATTGAACTTAGTAGTAATAATATACAAATTGTATTAATCCCACGAGTTGCTACAGTTCATTACCTTCTTGCAATTTAGTCAGTTTTAAGTGTGCTGAGTTAAGGTATCAATTCAATTCTTCATCGTTTTTAATTTTGATAGAATCATCGATAGGAGATTTCTTAATATGCAAGACTCCATTTATTAAAGTAGCAGGAGTGTAGCAGTTGTCTATGAACCCTCCGTACTATGAGGGCTTTCATCAATAGTTTTTTTTTTCTGGCATCAGAAATTCGTTAATTCGTTTATTTGGTTTTTCTTTAATACAAGCTGATATTAGTTGGCTTTTACTCCCTCTTCATTGATCTTAAATCTAACAGGACGTTTGTCGTTTGCTTTATTTTCTGTTCTCTTTTGGCCTAACCGATAGACGTCGCTGATGGCGCTTGGTTTCAACTTAATTTTTAATATTTGTTCAATGATTTTTGTTAATGTTTTCCTGCAGTCTTTTTCTTCACCTTCGCTAATTACTAATATGTTTTTTACTCGATCTTGTTGCAATTGTTCTTGAGATTCCTCAAGAGACTGAACTAAACCTGATTTCAGTCAGTTGGGTTTTCGCATGGAAGGACTTTTTACCATTTTTAAATTTTTGTAATTATTCTTTAAGTTCAGTGCAGTGATCTCGTATGTATGTTTGTTTGTTTTTATTATTATTATTATTATTTAAATTCATTAAAAGCAGTTTGAAGGGTTGAGATTTCTTCCCTAAAGCTGTGTTAAGAGTTGCAGTTTCCCCTTTTATGTTATTTATCATAGAAAGAAACTCAGAATTTACCCATTCGTTTTGACTTGAAGTAGGAGGGATAGGGAAAAGTTTAGGGGATCATTTTCCTGACTTTCTGTGATGCTGTCATTAAATGAAAGATGCTCCCTTTCCTCTTGCTCCTCGGTTTTTTTTCTTTTTTCCATTTTTGTTGTTGTTTGGGTGGTGGTTATATTTTTGCTGTTGTTAATATTGCTGGTAGTGACGTTATCTAAGTTTCTCGTATTTACAGCATTCTCGTGGGAATTAATTTACTGTAATAATAATGATGTTATGTGTTATGCACGCACTTGTAAATTCGATAATTGGGTACACTTATTATTACTTTAAGGGGCTGACGAATAACTTAACACATATGACACACAGACACAGAAAACTGATAGAGGACTGAAATAGCATGTCTGCTTTCGACACTGTCTGAAACTATATAGGAATGATACAGAACGAACAACGTCTAAGAAATGATAAAAAGGCTACAAAGTTTTCTTAAATTTAACTTCATTAATTATATTACTCCTTTACTTTCTTACATTTTTTTCCAATTTTTTATTATATATATATATATATATATATATATATATATATATATATATATATATATATATATATATATATATATATATATATATATATATATATATATATATATATAATATACAAAACCACTAAATAAAACAATAAAAATAATAAAAAACTAAAATTAAGGGAATCAACTATGTGTTAAGACCGGTAATAGCAGAAATAGGAATAAAAATTTAAAACAAACTATATATTTCAAGTCATATAACTACTCACATTATTCGACTATTATTCTTCTCATCAGGTGCGATAAGATTAAAAGAAAGGCTAACCTTAACCTTTCTTTTAATCTTATCGCACCTGATGAGAAGGATTAATACCTTGAAATGTATAGTGGGTTTTAAATTTTTATTCCTATTTCTGCTATTACCGGACTTAACACTTAGTTGATTCCCTTAATTTTAACTTTTTATTATTTTATTTTTATTGTTTTATTTAGTGGTTTTGAAATTATTATTAATAGAGTGCGAGTAATTTAGTTCTCTTTATATATATATATATATATATATATATATATATATATATATATATATATATATATATATATATATATATATATATATATATATATATATATGTGTGTGTGGTGTGTGTGTGTGTGTTTGTACACGTAAACAAGGCATGTGTGTATGTATACTGCCGTATTCTGTAAAAGATATTCGTAAATAATATCGTAATAATAGGTAGGTGTGTGTGTGTGTTTGTATGATTGTAAAAAGGAAGTCCCAATAGCAAGAATTTCTCTCTCCGTTTGATTTAATTTCGAGTTTCGTCTCGAGTGGTTGCGAGGAGGCGTCTCTCGTGGACCGATTCCTTAACAGAATTTGTTCGTAAAAGCATTTCGAGAATAGAAATGATACAGAACGAACAACGCCTTAACAAAAGATGAAAAGGTTACAAAATTTTCTTAAATTTAACTTCATTAATTGTGTTTACTCCTTTACTTTCTTACAGTTTTTCTTCCAATTTTGTACCTTTTCGCATGAATGATAACACATTTTCAAAAAAACTTTAGTTGAAATAATATATATATATATATATATATATATATATATATATATATATATATATATATATATATATATATATATATATATATATATATATATATATATATATATATATATATATATATATATATATATATATATATATATATATATATATATATATATATATATATATATATATATATATATATATATATATATATATATATATATATATATATATATATATATATATATATATATATATATATATATATATATATATATATATATATATATATATATATATATATAATGTCGATTTGTCCTGTCATGTTATAGAAACTGGTGATTTTCTTTTCTAATTTTCTTTATGATATTGTTATGAAATAATTCTGAGAATAAATTACAATGGTAAAAAGATTTTTGAAATTTTTAAATAATAGAAAATACATATAAAAACGAAATAATTAATTTCGTACCTTCGTGAGTTTGGCAGGTAAATGATTATTTATATTGAGAGGAGAAGAGAGTAAGGGTAACTTAATATCAGGAATCACATTCCCGTCCATCATGGATTCACAATAGAGGTAGATTAGATGAGAGGAATTGTTTTGCTCAAAATTCCTCAACCCTAAAACTCATTTACTTCCGCTCACCAACCTCAATCTCTATTTTTTCTTCCATTAGTCAGAAGATTATCTTCAATTTGATTATGGAAACGTTATTTCAAATTTAATCTTATTTAGTATTCGATTATATTTATATTGTTTATAATATTTTAGAATTTTTAAATCTAATGTATTAATTAAACCTGGAATTTATTAACATTTCCAAACAATATAGGAAAAAAAAAGATCCTAATAACACACGGGACCGTCGACTTTTATAACTTCTCAATTCTTATAATTATACATTTATATTTAAAAATATATTTTAACTTTCTTTTACTTTTTTTTTTTAAGCAAAATACACAGATTTAACTTAAAAATAATAATAATAAAAAAACATTTAAAAAGAACTTGTCGTGTCTTTCACAAAAGGCGACAGGGATATCTAATTCGAAGCTTTCACTTATTTATTTAAGTGCTGCACGGAATTATACTCAAACTTTATCTATTTTTTAACGCGAAACATTTCATGCAGAATATAAAACTTAAAAAAGGATAGCAATCTCGGCACACCTTTATTTTATTATATATATATATATATATATATATATATATATATATATATATATATATATATATATATATATATATATATATATATATATATATATATATATATATATATATATATATATATATATATGAAGGAAAGCACCCACACATTTAACCGTTTGCTTTAAAAACAATATTACATATACTGTTTTTCCACACCTTGGGATACACTTTCAAAAACATCAACATTTCGACGTTTGTGCTTAAATTCTATGTTATCCCTTAAGAAATAAAAGTAATAAGGGGATAAGGGTGATAAATTTAAAGATGGTTCCAATATTATATATATATATATATATATATATATATATATATATATATATATATATATATATATATATATATATATATATATATATATATATATATATATATATATATATATATATATATATATATATATATATTCTTGTAAATACTGGAAGTTTCATCCTAATTTTCCAAAATATGTTCTTTTCTTTATACTTTTAAATAAATAACCTGAAAGTGATCTTTCCCCACCATTTCCGTTTCATCTACCTCTCTGTCTGCATCATTGAAGCCTTCCTAATGTTTTTCTGTTATAAGTTTTCCTATTTCAATTACACAAATAATCTGTGGTTTCTTCGCTTCATCCGCAATAAGACTTCATAGAGTTTAAATTTGAAGTTGAGAGCAATGGACAAAAGGTAATATAACTCATTAATCAAATGACTAAATCTGTCAAATACGTTAATGTAATAGAAGTATCACGAGTTTATCTGAACTGCGTTTAATATAACATATATATATATATATATATATATATATATATATATATATATATATATATATATATATATATATATATATATATATATATATATATATATATATATATATATATATATATATATATATATATATATATATATATATATATATATATATATATATATATATATATATATATATATATATATATATATATTATGGTAATAGGCCAGAGGCCTACAAAGTTACCACCAGAGTTAGGGAACAATCCAGAAATCGGGTCAATTTAAAATCCCATGTCCAGATATACGGTTTTTTTTTTTTTTTTTTTTTTTTTTTTTTTTTTTTTTTTTTTTTTTTTTTTTTTACAGAACACCGCCACTCACGGGCATAGCCCTTTTCAAGGAGGGGGCACACACAAAATAAAAAAAAACATTCAAACACAGACCTAACGCACATCCCTCAGGTGGGCACAGACGGAAGCCTTGAAGAGAGGAAGATTAAATACAGGAGGAAAAATAGATGATGGTAGAGAGTTCCACAGAACAGAGGTGGCTGGAAAGAAGGAGGCACCACAACGGGCCAGCCTGGGGTTTCCTACATCCACACAAAACTGGTGCGAAAGCAGGGCACCCCTTGTGCAACGAGGACGACGCAACGGTGGAGGAATGCGAGAGGCCAATTCCCTCGAGCACCTTCCATTGTAGTACCTATAGAAAAGGGATAGTGCGCCAACGTCACGTCGCAGAGATAGTGGGTCAAGAGAGTTTGAAAGTAGGGGACAGTTTATTAATCTCTTAGCTTTAGACTCAACCCTATCCAGAAGAAGAGGAGGAGCCGGAGCCCCCCAAATGTGAGAACAGTACTCCATACAAGGGCGAATTAGACCCTTATATATTTGGAGTAACTGTTCAGAAGAAAAAAATTCTCGCAACCTGAACAGAATTCCCAGCTTTTTAGAGGCCGCTTTAGCAACCATTGTGATATGAGGTTTCCAAGACAGTTTATTGTTTATGTTAAGACCAAGAATGTTAATGTTATTTACAGGTGAGACGGGAGAGCCATCGAAGAAGATAGGAAAGTTAGGAGGTGTTTTTGAGAGGGAGATGTGAAGAAGTTGAGTTTTTAAAGAGTTGAATTTCACAAGGTTGCTATGTCCCCACCGGGAAATCCCATCCAGATCGGCAAGAATAGAATTGGAAAGTTGAAGACGAGAAGCAACTCTAGAGGCAAAAGAGGGAGCAGATTTGAAATGAGTAGAAGAATGTAGAGTTGAGTCATCAGCATAAGAGTGAACAGAGTTAGAAGTGCAGTTGAGAAGATCGTTAATGAAAAGTAAGAATAAGGTTGGAGATAAAACAGAGCCCTGAGGAACACCACAGTTGACAGAAAAAGAGGAAGAGGTCGCTCCATCTACAAGTGCCGAAATGGAACGATCTGAGAGAAAACCAGACAAAAGTAAGCAAAGGGAAGGAGGAAACCCAAAGGAAGGGAGCTTGGAGAGCAGCGACGCATGCCATACCCGGTCAAAAGCCTTGGATATGTCAAGCGCCACCACAAAGACTCCCCGAAGTCCCTAAGGGCAGAAGACCATAGATCAGTAAGATAGGAAAGTATGTCACCAGTTGACACTCGAGCGTCGAAAGCCATACTGGTGATCAGAGAGAAGAGAATGAGACTCCAAATGATCCAGGAAATGAGAGTTGAGGAGAGTTTCAAAAATTTTAGACAGAACACAAGTGAGAGCTATAGGTCGATAGTTAGAAGGATCAGAGCGGCTACCCTTTTTCGGGATCGGTTGAACAAATGCACGCTTCCAGCAATGAGGAAAAGTATTAGTATTACGGCATATAGAGTAGAGTTGAACGAGGACAGGCGCTAACTCGGAAGCACACTCCCTCAGAACACGAGGGGGAATGCCATCCGGGCCACTGGCCTTCCTGACGTTCATAGATTTCAGGAACCCATGCACCTGATCATGTGTAATTACAGGCAGGGACATGGGACACCTGAGAGGAGAAGGAGTAGGAGGAGGGATGCCAGAATAGAGCAGGGTGGAATTAGATGAGAAAAGGAGGCCGAAAAGATTTGCCTTTTCAGAGGGAGTATTTGCAATAGATCCATCAGAGCGAATAAGAGGAGGAAAGGCAGATTTACAGAAGTTATTAGAGATATTTTTGACAAGAGGCCAGAAATTTTTATCAGTAGGAAGAGCCATGGAGGTCAGCGCACTTCCTTTTTATGAAAGCACGCTTAGACCGTCGAAGAACATCCCTGCAACGATTCCGAGCGGAATGAAAATTAGCAAGAGTGATAAGAGAAGGAGAGTTTTTCCATGCACGATAAGCATTGTCTCTCTCCCGAAGGACAAGAGAACAGTTGCCATCGAACCATGGATTTTGAGGAGAAAAAGATTTAGTTGTAGATGGAATGAATCTGCCCATCCCGTCAAGGATCACTGCCCCTACCTTTTCAGCAGAGACAGAAGCATCCCCAGAGAAAAAGCAAGATTCACTCCAATGATAGGTAGCAAAGAAGCGGCGCATTATCCCCCAATTAGCCCGATTAAAATGCCAGAAAGTACGTTTAAAGGTATGTAAGTCATAGAAAGTTGGAAAAATAGATGAAGGGAGTGTGTTCCAGACTTTACCAGTAGAGTACATGTAAGATTGAGCATAGCGGTTAAGTCTGGGGTTGGAGACTTGGACACAAAAAGGATGAGAGTGGGTAAAAAGGCTTGTTGCACGATCCCTTCTCAATGGAGGATGTATGCGACGGGAGAGTTCAAGAAGAGCAGTGTTCATTGTAATAGCGATAGTATAGAGAGAGCGACGCAACAGTTCGACGGACAGAAAGAGACTGGAGAGAATTAGTGAGAGCAGAAGAGTTGATAAGACGAAAAGCCCTAGACTCCACCTTCTTCAAGGAGAGCTGTATGAGTAGAACCACCCCAGGTGTGTGACGCATGCTCCATGCAGGGGCGAACAACACCCTTATACAGAGCAAGCAACTGGGGTGGAATGAAGAAATTCTGAAGGCGCCTCAGAATACCTAACCTCTTAAAAGTTTGTTTAGAGAGAGAAATAATGTGATCTTTCCAAGAAAGATCAAGAGAAAAAGAAACACCGAGAATTTTAAGAAGAGATGAAGGCTTGAGTTGTGTGTTTTCAAAAGATATGGTTGTGTGGAAGATTGCGTCGAGCAGAAAGGTGGAGAAATTGAGTTTTTGAGCCATTGAAAACGATCATCTTTTCTCTGCCCCAATTTGAAATATGAGAAAGATCAGAGGTCAGTTGCTCCAAGGCTACTATCCTTGCATCTATTAATTGCTGTTGGGAGGGGGCGCCTTTCAAATTGAAAAGAATAATGCAGGGTGGAGTCATCGGCATAAGAGTGGATAGGAGATGAAGTAACAGATAGAAGGTCATTAATGAAAAACAGAAAAAGTGTTGGGGATAGGACAGAACCTTGAGCAACACCACTATTAAAAGATTTAAAAGATGAACGGTGGATGTCTACAACAGCTGCTATAGAACGACCGGAAAGGAAATCAGAGAGAAGGATAGATACCGAAAGAGGGATGTTTTGAAATCAAAGCTTTGTGTCAGACTCTATCGAAAGCTTTCGGTATGTCTAGCGCCAGAGCAAAAGATTCACCGAAATGCCGACGCGCGGAGGACCTAGAGGCAGAGAGAAGAGAAAGGAGATAACCAGTAGAGCATTTCTTTCGAAAGCCAAACTGGCGATCAGTGATAAGATTAGAAGAATGAAATGTTTCCAAACCTTCCTGTTAAGGATAGATTCGAAAACTTTAGAAAGATTGGAGGTTAAAGAAATGGGACTATAGTTAGAGGGTCGAGAGGGGTCCCACATTGGCACAGGCTGAATGAGCGCACGTTTCCAACAAGAAGGGAAGGTTGAAGTAGAAAGACATAGACGAAAAAGTTTTCCAAGACAGGGTGCGAGCTCGGAAGTGCAAGTTTTTAGAACGACAGGAGGAAAACCATCAGGACCGTACGCCTTCTTAGTGTTAAGATTAGAGAGAGCAGAAATGACGTCTTTAGAAGAAATTAAAATTTTAGGCATAAATGAGTTGGAGGAGGTTGAAGGTAAAGGAACAGCTTCGTAATCGTTTAAAGTTGAATTAGAGGCAAAAGTTTAAGCGAAGAGTTCAGTTTTAGAGGAAGGTAAAATGGCAGTTGTACGTCGGAAGATACTAAAGGTGGAGAAGAGGAAGAAGCAAAGTTAGAGTTAACATTTTTTGCAAAATGCCAGAAAGGGCGAGAAGAAGATGAACCAGAAAGATTACTGCATTTTCTACGGAGAAATGAGCTTTTAGTGTCACGAAGAATAGATTTTTGCCCCATTCTGGTATAAATATATATATATATATATATATATATATATATATATATATATATATATATATATATATATATATATATATATATATATATATATATATATATATATCAATGGAGTTGACAAAAATTATATTAGTGTTCCTTTTTTGCATGGGCCAATATTTTTTGGCATGCTCACCCCCCTCCCCATACCCGTTCCTCTTCTTGCATAACTCCGACCGTACCCGGTCTGGAATATTTCTCATGTTTAATGGCATGTCCATAGCCGCCAGTAATTGCAAAAAATACTTTTCTCGTGTTCTCGGTTAAATCAACTTATTATACATCAAAGAGGCATCAATTACGAAAACAACGAGACAAGTCGAATTATCATAGTTTTCTCAAAGTATCTATGTGGACAACTGCATTTAACCATTTATTCACTGTGGCAGACTATTCCATGTAAAGTGGCTGTTCTTGGTTAAATCAACTTGCTCAACTTTAGAGGGGCATAATTCACGGGAACAACAAGGTAAGTCGAATTATCAAAGTTTTTCTTAAACTAATTGCGAGACAACTGTATTTGCCGTTATTCATGAGGGTCGACTTATTTCCAAGTAAATATAACTAGATTTTCCTTGTTTATTTAATAGCAAATTTTTTTGAAGCAAGTTGTCAACTCTAATTACCTAATTCTTGACGCAAAAATCAGTATATTTTCCGGGAATGCTCCATTCTTTCAACCCTCGTTTCGACCCTAGGTCCAAGATATTTTTTTCTTTCCATTTCACTGAACGTCTGTTTTGAACTATTACTCCCAATTAGAAAAAGAGTTGACATAGGTGTAATTCATTATTAACCAATCAAAAACTTATTTACATTTCGGCTACTTGAATAAGAGTAATACTATGACTGCAGGTTTGTAAAAAAACATATTATTAAGGCGTGACTTTCATTGGAAAATAGGTTGAAAAAGTAATTGAAGTTTGAATTTAAACTCAAATGTAAAAGGACTTATCCTCGTTTTGTCTATGAACCTCCCTTTCCATAAAAATTACTTAAGTACCTTTCATTCATTTCACTTTTCTTACCCCTTAAAATCTATCCAAATTATTAATCCAGTTTTAATTATTTTTATTAAATAATTTGTATTGTTGTTAATAGTTTCCACGAAACGTCGACTTTTGGACAAACTCCCAGAGACAGGCATTGACGGTCATCCGGATGGCAATCAAGGCAACAATGAGAAGGACAATCAACCTGCGGTGAGTGAGGTTCTTCACGGAATAATTACCAGGGTTGTTAAAATGGAAAATAAAAATAGGAAAAAGACGAGAGTACAAAGGCAAGAGTAAAAAATTAAAAAATTTAGGGAAAAATTGTTTCCGAAAGTGGAAAATTATATTCATACTACATCCCCATGTGGTATGAAGTGCAAAGAGAGATTGATTAATGATAAAAGACAAAAAATAATACTGGGCACTAGGGTCTCGTGATCAAACGGCATTCTTTGTTTCTTCAAACATGACACCGAGTACAACCAAAACGATTAAGGTAACTCTTAAAAATAAAAACAGAATTTGTAGTAGCTCATACCATATTTACATTCACTGAAATATACCCAGTTTGAAAGAAATGTTTTTGCGCAACATTAGGAGAAACTATGGGTTTTATAACTGTAATCATTAAACAAAAACAGTTTTCATCATGCTCAGTTGCTGCTCCTGATAAACGAGGACCAGGTCTTTCTGTTAACCAACGTTCCGAAGCCGAAATCAAAGATTTGGAAGATCACATCAAAAGTTTCTCGAACTATGAAAGCCACTATTGCCGTCAAACATCATATATATATATATATATATATATATATATATATATATATATATATATATATATATATATATATATATATATATATATATACTTTAATAGGAACGAACTTCTGTTCACGACTGTATAAATGTGCGTGGAGACGAGACAAAATCCTGTTTCTATGAAATTCTTCGCAAAGTGTTTCCACGATCTTAATTTGTCATTTAAAAAAACCAAAATTGACACATGTCACATTTGACTTATTTTAGCTCCAAATAACCACCGCGACAATAGAAGATAAAGTTGCAATAATTTAAAAGCGAGACACATCACGAAATGACAGAATGTGATTAAACCACCAAAAAGGAAGACAAATAAGAAGCGAGATCTTTTGATTTGCAGCAGTGTCTGCAAACTCCATTTTTAAGAACGTTGGTGGCGTTCTACAATTATGAACTTTCAATCTGACTATACAGGATTTGGTAGACGGTCAAAAGTTACTGCTACATGTGGAACGAAAGAGTATCGGGGAGGGGAGCTAACCAAATCGCGTCATGTCTTTTCGAACAACTGAAAATGCTCCCCCCCAGAGACAGAATTCACGTTTTACTCCGATCCTTGCGAGGGGCAGAGCAAAAATAATATCGTGGCTTTTATGTTCTTATACGGAATGCAGAAGTTACAAATAAATGTGGTGAATGACAATTTTTTAGTAAATGGGCACACTTACATGGAGTGGGACTTTAAATAAAAAAAACAAAAAACGATTGGATTCAGGTTTTACTGTGGTGCAAAATGACCAAGAAGTTTTTGCACTTCAGTTCGTTATCAAAATAATAATAATAATAATAATAATAATAATAATAATAATAATAATAATAATAATAAAGATACCGAAAGTGAAATTTTTTATGAAAACTAGTGCAGTGGTTACAATACCGCAAAGGCTCGCTAAATGTATTCTTTCAACATACCCAAGAAAAAAAAATAAATCTATCAAAATCATAAATTTTAGATTTAATGTAAAATACGAAATTTCTGATCACCTTCCTTTGGTTTCTCCTGTCCCCAATCCCATAATGTTGAAAAGAAAAAATACATTCTCTCTCTTTTGCCTTTGATTGACCGTTTTCCATGACTTCTACAAAAATTTTAAAACTCAAAAGGCACCTGCAATCGGTCCAGATTTGATTAAAGTCGACCAGGATGAAATTGCGTTTGAAATCCTAATTTAGGATTTTTGTATTCAGATTTTTTTTGTATCCTTGATATTGATGTGCTCTTTTTTCAATTCCTAATTCTGAATTTTTGTATTCAGAATATTGTTGTTTAATTTTGGAATGTATTCAGTAATTTTGAATTGTATTCAGAGTTGACTTATTTGTATTCAAAAATAAACTTATATTCATTAAGTATTTTTCATTGTATTCAATAAATTATTTTTTGTTTTCACAAATAACTTTGTAATTAACAATTTTCTAATTGCTATTGTGGTTAATTTCTTATTTTTTTTTTTTTTTAAGTTTCATTTCACTAATATCTAGCTATCATTTAAATGAACACAAGATAATAATAAAAAAAAAAAAAAAAAAAAAAAAAAATTTTAGTATTATAAAAAATATGGTGAATAATTAGGTAATTGTAATCATATACCACACCATAATTATGTAAGTATGGTGAATAATTTGGAAGGTTCTGGTGAACTATCAGGTAACTATAGGAAAATAGTTAAAAGGATTTCAGCAAATTAATAATTCTTCAAACCATTAAATTTAGAAACTCATTTGATCACATTGATGTCAACCAAATTTATTTAAAAAAAAAAAAAACTGCATTTCCAGGAATAGATCAAAGGTAAAAAAAATGCTGTCCTGAAAAGTTGCAATTTTAGACGAACAACGTATTCCCTGTGACCATATATATATATATATATATATATATATATATATATATATATATATATATATATATATATATATATATATATATATATATATATATATATATATATATATATATATATATATATATATATATATATATATATATATATATATATATATATCGAGAATTTTTTACTTCTTCCTATTTGCTCCAATTACACAAGAGCCTCATCCGACCTTGTATGGAGTACTGCTATCATATCTGGAGTGGCTCAGGTTTCACCCATCTTTTGGATAGGGTTTAGTCAAAGGCTAAAAGACTTTTAATCTGTTCCGCAATTTCTAATTTCTAAATATCTTTGCGATGCGACGTTGGTGTCCTATTTCTTTTCTATAGATATAACAGCAGCAAATGCTCGTATACATCCGCCTTTACAACGGCCTCGCAGCACAAGGGGTGCACTGTCTCTGCAGATAAATTTTTTGTGGACAAAGCAACTCCAGGCTTATTTGCCTGTGATGCCGCCTCCTTTCCATCCACCTCTGTTTTTGTGGAATTCTCTCCCATTTTGTATTACCTGCCGAATTTAATCTCGAATACTTTAAAGCCCACGTCTCTGCTCACCTACAAATTTTGCGTCAGGTTGGACTAGTAGGATTTTTCTTATTCTCTTATTGATCTAACACCCACTCATTGAATAGGGTTCTTCCCGTGAGCGGTGGTAACGTGTAATATATATATATATATATATATATATATATATATATATATATATATATATATATATATATATATATATATATATATATATATATATATATATATATATATATATATATATATATAATATATATATATATATATATATATATATATATATATATATATAAATATATAAAATATATATTAAAATATAAAATATATAATAATATATATATATATATATATATATATATATATATATATATATATATATATATATATATATATATATATATATATATATATATATATATATATATATATATATATATATATATATGCCGTCCCATTTCTTTAACCCTCGTTCTTTCTAAAGTTTTCGAAGTTTCTAAAGTTTCTTCTTAACAGGAAGATTTGAAAACATCTCAATTCTTCTAATCTTATCTACGATCGCCAGTATAAGTAAGAAACGCTCTACTGGTGATCTCCTTTCCCTTCTCTCTGACTCTTGGTCCTCCGCGCTTCGGCATTTCGGTGAATCTTTTGCTGTTGCGCTAGACATATGGAAAGCTTTCGATAGAGTCTGGCACAAAGCTTTGATTTCTAAACTTCCCTCTTTCAGAATCTATCCTTCTCTCTAATTTCCTTTCCGGTCATTCTATAGTAGTTGTTGTAGACGGCCATCGTTCTTCCTTTAAATCTATTAATAGTGGTGTTCCTCAAGGATCTGTTCTATCCCAACACTTTTTCTGCTTTTCATTAATGACCTTCTCTCTGTTACTTCATCTCCTATCCATTCCTATGCTGATGACTCCACCCTTCATTACTCTTTTCAATTTGAAAGGACCCCCTCCCAACAACAGTTAATAGACGCTTGGAAGGTAGCCTTGGAGCAGCTAACCTGTGATCTATCTCGCATCATTCAAATTGGGGCAGAGAGAACATGGTTGTTTTCAACCCCACCAAAAATCAATTCCTCCGTCTCTCTACTCGACACAATCTTCCACACAACTATTGTACCTTCTTCGAAAACAGTCAACTCAGACCTTCAACTCTCCTTAATATTCTTGGTGTTTCTTTTTCTCGTGGTCTTTCTTGGAAAGATCACATTATCTCTCTTTCTAAACAAGTTCTAAGAGGTTGGGTGTTCTGAGGCGCCTTCAGTATTTCTTCAATCCACCCCAGTTGCTTGCTCTGTATAGGGGTGTTGTTCGCCCCTGTATGGAGTATGCGTCACACATCTGGGGTGGTTCCACTCATACAGCTCTCCTGGAAAAGGTGGAGTCTAGGACTTTTCGTCTTATCAACTCTCCAGTCTCTTTCTGCCCGTCCATTTTTTTTTTAATGACGAACTGAAGTGCAAAAACTTCTTTGTCATTTTGCATCACAGTAAACCTGAATCCAATCGTTTAGATGGTTAATCTTCATTCATGTCTTTTTTTTTTTTTTTTTTTGTCATTCACCACATTTATTTGTAACTATCGCTTTTACAATGGACACTGCTCTTCTGAACTCTTCTCGTCGCATACCTCCTCCATTGAGAAGGGCTCGTGTGACTCGTCTTTCTACACAGTCTCATCCTTTCTCTATCCAACTCTCTGACCCCAGACTTAACCGCTATGCTCAGTCTTACATGTACTTTACTGGTAAAGTCTGGAACACACTCCCTTCATCCATTTTTCCAACTTCCTATGACTTACACACCTTCAAACGTCGTGTATCAGGTCACGTCGGCATTTAATTTGACCAAGCTTCCGTCTTTCCCCCTGATTCTGGTGGAAATTTTGGTAGGCCACTGGCCTTTGCCCACCAGAGGTGTGATAAAATATATATATATATATATATATATATATATATATATATATATATATATATATATATATATATATATATTATATATATATATATATATATATATATATATATATATGTGTATCCATGAAGTCTTAAGAATATACATGAACGGCTTCATCTGCTAGAGGGAAAAAAAAATCTTTGTTAAATAAAGGAAAGCTTTATTTCCAATACGAGTTTTGGTGAGTCGGATTTCTTCTATTATTCTTTTTTAGACTAAAATAATGAAACCTTATTGAATAGAGATGTATTAGATGATAAAAAAAAATTGTCTTTATTTTCCAGACAGTACTGACAAATTCTCAGACAGACGTCTTATTAGTTTGAATAATAAAGGACAAATTTTTGAGCCTGTTTGTCATTATTTTTTGTTTATTTTTTTTTTATTTTTTTTTTTTATTTATTTATTTTTTTTTTACTGGCGGTAAACGAAAAATTGTAAGGATAAACGTTGAAAGAAACTTAAGAGTCTATATTTTTTCATGTTTATTTTAAATCTTAGTTTTAAAGAGTTGCAAAAAATTAATAGTTCTTCTATAAGTTAAAAATTAATAGTTCTTCATTTGGTAGTTGTATACTGATTATTAAGAAGCCCGAAACAAACCCACCAAGATGAATAACTTCTGTTGATTTTCACTAGTTTTATTAAAAATCAAAAACCAATCTCTGCTGAGAGTTTTTCTGTACGTCTCGTTAATAAAAAATGTTAATTTTCTTCAAATTCATCACTCAAAACTTTTATGAAGATATTATACGAAGGAAATTGGAGGCGAATTGTAAGTTCTTAA
>SEYY01021054.1:0-2500 GCA_009176605.1 Armadillidium nasatum
TGTAGCAATGGTAGAATAACTACCAAAAAAGTCTTTATTAAGTATGTATATGTCTAAATAACCGTGTAAATTCTTGAAAAGGTTGAAATTTTTGGCCTATATGTCAAAAAGCATCCATTGTGTAAGTATTTCAAAGAAAAAGTGTCACATGTGAAAGCATGATCGTCCAATGAGGTATCTGTGAATGTGTCCCTTGTGGATGAATGACCGTGTGAGGTCTTATTGCTAGAATTCCAAGAACCTTATTTGAGATCCTCGCGAAATAGGAAAGGAGAGAGAGAGAGAGAGAGAGAGAGAGAGAGAGAGAGAGAGAGAGAGAGAGAGAGAGAGAGAGAGAGAGAGAGAGGGAGAGAGAGAGAGAGAGAGAGAGAGTTTGGTAATCGAAAATGTGATTTCCCTTTGCTCTCATCTCCTCCCCCCCCCACTCCTACCATCTCCCTCACGAAGCACACACAAGCATGTACAAATACCCTCATCGGGCTTCGATTATTTATTTTTTTCCTCTACTCAATAGTTTAAAAAAAAAAAAAAACACACACACACACACACATACACACAAGAGGAGAGCAATTAACGGAATATATAATTTAATGATCTCTCTCTCTCTCTCCCTCCCCTGAAGTTTGATACAATGTGGAATTTTTAAATCCATCTGTATTACAACGCTAATGGAGTTAATTATTCAGTTACTCAAATATATATATATATATATATATATATATATATATATATATATATATATATATATATATATATATATATATATATATATATATATATATATATATATATATATATATATATATATATATATATATATATCTGTATATGGACGTAGCGTATTTTATATGACTACATTTTATCCAATATAAAGAATACTGAAAACTACTGGAGGTGGGATGGGGTAGGGGGTAGGGGTGGGGGTGTATGATCCCTAACACCTATGACAAGAGAGTGTCATAAATTTGGAAGGAGCCACTGAATATTTGATCGGGAATATCTGTATTTATTTAGTTGGAATCAGGAAATCGCGTGAGTTGAAATAGAATAACAAATTAATATAATAGTGGATTCGTTAGTGTGTGTGTGTATGTATGTATGTGTGTGTGAGGTCATAAATTGTATATGGAAGTGAGTGTATCTGTATATTAAAACTGTAAAAGACCTTCATTTTGAAGTCATGCGTAAAGACAGTTCTGAATTAAAAATTAATTGTTAATGGAGATATTTTCCGTATTTGCGGGGAAACGATAAAATTTGCAATTTATATATTTCAAGTTTATTTTATATCATTTTTTTTTTTTTCTCTCTCTCTCTCTCTTTTTTGTATTTTGTCCTTTCATTATATAGATAGTAGGGGGGGGAGGGGAGTATCATAGTAACAGCGTCTCTCCTACAATAGATATTTGCCACAGAGAAATCGCTATATCTTTAATTAAGAAGAAAAATAACAATCAAATATGAAAATACATTTTAAAGAAACTGAATCATTAACTTTCTAATACGCTGAACTTGTCCAATTTAAACTAACGTTTTTTTTTTTTTGTTTTTTTTTTTATTATTATTATTACTGACCAATTTGTCAAGATAAAGTAAAAATAAAATCTCCTAAGTAGTTTACAGGAAAAAATATCTCGACATTAGAGAAGAAAGTTTGGTCATTTCAAAAGTCCCTAAAAGTTTATCTTATAAATAAATGAATTTGTGTATATACGATAGTCTCTTTGAACTTGACTAAATCAGAGCATACGCCTGGGTATTATCACAATAAAAAGGTGAAGAAGAAGATGAAAATAGTTTTGGAATTTTTTTTTTTTTGGGTGGGGGGGAATATGAACCGGCCAATCCCAAAACACCCCAAAGCCTTGCACGGTCATTAAAACACTGCCGTGGAATGAAAAAGAATAAAAATTCCGCAGACAATTTATGGGAATTCCGAAATTTCTCCTACGTGCGAAAAATTCCGATTTATCATCTGAAAGAAGAAGACAGATAATGACGGGTGAGAGAGAAGGGAGGTAAGGGGAGGGAGGGGATGGAGAAGGGAGGTAGGGGGAGGGGGAAAGGGGGAGAAAGGAAGAGGAAATGGACAGTGAACCATGACAGATTCGAATGAAAGATTTCTTAAAAGGTCAAAAATATTTTAATTAAAAACAATTCCTTTTTTTTTTCTTTTTGGAATTTCTTTTACTTTCAGAAAAAAAAACGAATAAATAAATAAATAATTTTCTTTATTTCACATTTATTAATAATATCCTTAAATGGAAAAAAATAATATTGACAAAGAGAAAAAAAATAAAGACACTGACACATCAGCAACAACAACAACAACAAACAACAACAAAACAAAACTGCAGAAGAGTCAACAATAAAATCAATAACGTCCAGCAAAGAATAAAATTACGAAAAAGAAAAGAGGAACTTAAAAAAAAAAAAGAAAAAAAGAAAGAAAAAAAAAAAAAAAAAACTTTTTTTTTTTTAATTTTTAAAAAAAAATAAA
>SEYY01021054.1:40000-57500 GCA_009176605.1 Armadillidium nasatum
GACTGTCAGGACAGGCACAAATTGAACATAACCCATTCATTATCGTTACCGCACAAGACAGTAGTACACTTGGAAATTACTCAAAAAAATACTTCAGTCACAGACTCAGAATATCATTCAAAGATATATTTGAAACAAATAGAACCCACTGCGATCATCCATCTTAACCTGAAGTTACAATAAATCACTATAATTCAACTTCATTCCTACAATATTAATAGTATCTAAACCAAAACCTAGAAAGGATCCAAATATTCCTTCCTTCCCTCTTTGAAACACTCCTTAACTCTAGAAGAACTCATACATCCACAAATTCAACTATTTATATACTCAACCAGAATTTCAACACACCTTCAATAAAATAACACTTACCCACTGACTCTCTAATCACAGTCTCTCAAAACATTATAAACAGCTGCAATAAATCACATCTCACAGAACCATATTCGCGACCTTTGATGTGAACAAAGCTTTCGACACTGTCCCCAGAAACATCCTTATGTAAAACTTTCTAATCCCTTTCATATCCACGTACAACAAAAAATGTATTTCAAATTTCCTGATTTCCTCTTTGGTCACACAGCCCAAATATCCAACAAAAATCACCTTTCTAAACAATAAACCTAAAAAATAAGTTCTCGAAGGCTCTTTCTATACCCTCTCATCATCAGTCTATCATTATATCTACAGTCTAGTCTATTTACACGAAAATATGGTAACTTATGTCCACGAAGTATCCATCATCACACAAAGTCGATTTATCCCTCGAACATAACACAAGAGAATGTATTTCCTTCTCAGTTTGCCCATGAAATATATATATATATATATATATATATATATATATATATATATATATATATATATATATATATATATATATATATATATTATATATATATATATATATATATATATATATATATATATATATATATATATATATATATATATATATATATATATATATATATATATATATATATATATATATATATATATATATATATATATATATATATATATATATATATATATATATATATATATATATATATATATATATATATATATATATATATATATATATATATATATATATATATATATATATATATATATATATATATATATATATATAACATATATATATATATATATATATATATATATATATATATATATATATATATATGATATATATATAATATATATATTTATATATATTATTATATTATATTGAAATATTTTTGCTCTGTAAAATAAATGTTTAGACGAAAAATATTAATTTTAAAAATATTATTATTGTTACCCATTTAAAATTCATTTTCTCACTTAATTTTTTAAAGAAAATGAATTTAGTTGGCTAACTATTTTAAAAAATTAATTTTTAATATTGACAATACTTAAAAATAAATAATTTTAAATGTTCACGGAACTGTTTCCTAGCCTAGGATTTAGTAATTTATTTCTGATTCGTAATTTATTTTCTGTTATTTTCAAAACATTCAAAAAATTTGTTTAGAATAAATGATTAATTACGAATTAAGAATTATTTATTGAGAATTATATCTCAAAAATTAAATCGACATAAAATTAAGTACTTATCATTGATACTCTCAATCGATACTTTCGATAAATCCCAATTTATTATTACCTTCATTTTTCCTATTTCTTTTACACCTACATGTTTTTCGTGCACTTTATTGTATGTCCGAAGGAGTAGGACTTATAAATCTGTCCACAAATCTTCTGGCAGTTATTCAGACCCACGTTACAAATTCGAAGCCCATTTCTGTATCGATTTGTTCTTTCAAAATGTAAGTCTCCGACGGTTCTGACTTCACAATCCTAACGAGGGGTCTAAAATCTTTTTCCAATTATTTGACACTGATTTTTATACTGTGTCTTAGTGTCCGATTCTTAAACTTTTAATTCATCTGATTTTCACTTAAAATGTACTGCCAAACTACTACTAAGTTTATTAACATTTCATATAACCTTATAACCTGAAGTTCTTCCTTACAAACTTTGTAGAATAAGTCCAATAATAGCAAATAGTAGAGTCCGCCCTGAGGCTCTCATATAAACTCAGAAATTCTAGTAACGTTAATTAAGAAAATAATTTTTTTACAAATTTTTAAAATTATTATTCATTTAATTATTATTAATTATTATCTGCGTGCCGGATATCCAGAACTTAAATATGAATATTCCTTTTTTTCGCAGTTTTCATCACCGTTCACGGTCAGAGCCCTATTCGAGATTGGGATGTTAATATAATAATTAGCAATAAAATAATTATTGATTCCATCAGTAACAAAGCACGTCGCTAATGAACCCATTTGCAGTTGGGTGAGCCGAATCTAAATAAAGAAAGAATATCTCATATTTTCCCACAAACTTGGTCATTCTGCTTGCTGAGCGAGTACTTAACCTCTGAGACACGGAGGGCATATATATATATATATATATATATATATATATATATATATATATATATATATATATATATATATATATATATATATATATATATATATATATATATATATATATATATATATATATATATATATATATATATATATATATATATATATATATATATATATATATATATATATATATATATATATATATATATATATATATATATATATATATATATATATATATATATATATATATATATATATATATATATATATATATATATATATATATATATATATATATATATATATATATATATATATATATATATATATATATATATATATATATATATATATATATATATATATATATATATATATATATATATATATATATATATATATATATATATATATATATATATATATATATAGTGCCATTTCCAGTCCCCAATCTCTTTTCTGAGAACTTTTTGATGCCACTTCTGGTTCTCAAACCTCACGCTCTTTCCTCAGCCTTTTTCCAAAGACACCTGGCTTCAGGCACGTGATTTCTTAATCCCTCCAATTAATTACTTTAATACCTTTGATGTTAATCTTTTGTTTTGCACAGAAAGTGCCATCATTTCCTTTGGTACTCCTCTCGGAAAGACAGAATGCTATTGTCAATGAAAGCCGATACTAAGGATAAGTCATTATTTCATTGCAAGGTGCTCTCAATGATTACGTCATGCATGAGTGTGCATGACGTCATTACTTCATCCATCAATCTTCGAACTATATGGTTTATTCGGCGCTATCTTGAATTATTCTCCATCTGGTTTTTGCCGCCATATTTGGTTTTCCCGCGCTTTTTCTTGGAAATATATGCCATTATCATCACATGACTTCTATGTAGTGTCATCTGTTGAGTGAATTTTTAACTTCTATTAACACCAAACCAGGTCGAGGATTCAAAAACCCGATTCACTTTCATGTAAATCCATCACGTTAATTAACTACTACACAACTATGATAATATTTTATATAAGGCAATTTATACAAGTTTGTTCCCAACTTTTTCACTTATTCTTTTAATGTGCTTATGACGTAATATTTTTCCACATCTCTTTATAGCGTCATCATCACGTGACTTCGGAGTCAGAATTAGGATCAGCCTTAGTACCGTAACCACGGTACCTTACCGCTATACCGCGATATAATAAGTAAATAGGGGGAGGACGTAGCGCCGTCCGAAGCGATGTAAGTACCCCCCATTGGGCATAACCCACGGAGTGATAGGATGGGCTAGACCATTCCGTTTCACTCCGTTGCCCTTTGGTTCGTTCCTTTTCGCGTTTCATCTTCTCAGAGGGTCTCTAGTGTACCCTTGACTCACATTGGAGTGCCTATGCTCCAACCTTCCTCCTTCTTCACATGTGTCCTACAATATTTACAAACGCTTACACTTACATTACCTATTAAATTAATCAAAAATGGCGAAACTTAGATTCTGCCTCGGAGAATCCAAGAGGGGCGGATTCCAAATATAGCCCCTCATCTACTCCTTCCCCCATCACCACTTGGGAGTTGGTGGCCTCCGGTGATGGGGTTGGCGCCACCAAGACCTCTATGCCGGCTTGCCCTGGTGCACGGTCTTCGTTTTTCATTAATTTCTGCAACATTCGCGGTCTTTTTTCTAATCTCCACTTTGTCGAACACCACCTCTCTTCTTCTAGACCTCATCTCTTGTTCTTAACTGAAACTCAGGTGTCTGAGTGCTCTGACAGCAAACCCTACTCTGTTTCCTCCTACTGTCTCTATCCTCAATTTTTCAGCCAAAGGCGGATGTTGCGCATATGTGCGCAACGATGTTGTCTGTTCTCGTGTCTCTAATTTGGAGTCTTCTGAATTCTCAACTTTATGGCTCAAACTTTCTTGTAATTCTACAACTAAATTCATTTGTTCTGTCTACTTATCCCCTAACTCTACAGACTATCCAAAATTCTTCGACTATCTTAACTCCAAAATAGAACACATTCTTTCTTCTTCTCCTTTCTCTGAAATCATCATTTTAGGTGATTTCAATGTTCACCACCGCCAATGGCTTTCATCTAGTTCTCAAGATCCAGCTGGTGAACTCGCCTTCCAATTTTCTATCCAGAACAACCTTGAGCAGTTGGTGCAACTCCCTACCCGTATCCCTGACCGTCTTGGTGATGAACCCAACATTCTAGACCTTTTTCTAACTTCTAATCCTTCTCCTTATACTGTTAAACTCTTTCCTCCTATGGGTTCATCCGATCACCTTCTTATCTCCGTATCTTGTCCTGTCTCTTCAAGTCTTCCGCAAGAACGGCCCCCGCCATCGGCGAGGAGACGTTTCTGGCATTTCGGTGCCACTAACTGGTCTGACTTGCGGTCGTACTTTTCTGATTTTCCATGGAATGATTACTGTTTCCGTGGGAGGGGTCCCTCGGAGTGCGCTGAGCGCATAACTGAGGTGATTCTCTCTGGCATGGAGGCGTACATTCCATATTCTTTCCCTTCCACTAAACCCAATAAACCTTGGTTTAACTCTGCTTGTTCTCGTGCTATCCGCCGCAGGGATGCTGCCTTCAGGGACTACCGTCGTCTTCAAACTCCAGAATCTCATGCAACTTATATTTCATCCCGGAATCGTGCAAAATCTATTCTTCGTGATACTAACAACTCTTTTCTCCGTCGCAAATGCAATAATCTTTCTGGCTCCTCTTCCTCTCGCCCTTTCTGGCATTTTGCAAAAAATGTCAACTCTAACTTTGCTTCTTCCTCTTTCCCTCCTCTAGTATCTTCTGACGGTACAACTGCCGTTTTGCCTTCCTCTAAAGCTGAACTCTTTGCTCAAACTTTTGCCTTAAATTCAACCTTAGACGATTCCGGAGCTGTTCCTACTCCTTCAACCCCCTCTAACTCATTTATGCCTAAAATTGTAATTTCTTCTAAAGACGTCACTTCTGCTCTCTCTGAGCTTAATACTAAGAAGGCGTACGGTCCTGATGGTATCCCTCCTGTGGTTCTCAAAACTTGTGCTTCCGAGCTTGCACCCTGCCTTGGTAAACTATTTCGTCTATGTCTTTCTACTTCAACCTTCCCTTCTTGCTCGAAACGTGCGCTCATTCAACCTGTGCCGAAGAAGGGGGACCCCTCTCAGCCCTCTAACTATCGTCCTATTTCTTTAACCTCCGTTCTTTCTAAAGTTTTCGAATCTATCCTTAACAGGAAGATTTGGAAACATCTCAATTCTTCTAATCTTATCTCAGATCGCCAGTATGGCTTTCGAAAGAAACGCTCTACTGGTGATCTTCTTTCCCTTCTCTCTGACTCTTGGTCCTCTGCTCTTCGGCATTTCGGTGAATCTTTTGCTGTAGCGCTGGACATATCGAAAGCTTTCGATAGAGTCTGGCACAAAGCTTTGATTTCCAAACTTCCCTCTTTCGGAATCTATCCTTCTCTCTGTGACCTTCTCTCTGATTTCCTTTCCGGTCGTTCTATAGCAGCTGTTGTAGACGGCCACCGTTCATCCTATAAATCTATTAATAGTGGTGTTCCTCAAGGATCTGTCCTATCCCCAACACTTTTTCTGTTTTTCATTAATGACCTTCTCTCTATTACTTCATCTCCTATCCACTCCTATGCTGATGACTCCACCCTTCATTATTCTTTTCATTTTGAAAGACGCCCCTCCCAGCAACAGTTAATAGAGGCAAGGAGGGTGGCCTTGGAGCAACTAACCTCTGATCTATCTCTCATTTCCAATTGGGGCAAAGAAAACATGGTCGTTTTCAATGCCTCAAAAACTCAATTCCTTCATCTCTCTACTCGACACAATCTTCCACACAACTACGATATCTTCTTCGAAAACACTCAACTCAAACCTTCATCTCTCCTTAATATTCTCGGTGTTTCTTTTTCTCGTGACCTTTCTTGGAAAGATCACATTACCTCTCTTTCTAAACAAGCTTCTAAGAGGTTGGGTGTTCTGAGGCGCCTTCAGTATTTCTTCACACCACCCCAGTTGCTTGCTCTGTATAGGGGTGTTGTTCGCCCCTGTATGGAGTATGCGTCACACATCTGGGGTGGTTCCACACACACAGCTCTCCTGGAAAAGGTGGAGTCTAGAGCTTTTCGTCTTATCAATTCTCCTGCTCTCACTAATTCTCTCCAATCTCTTTCTGCCCGTCGAAATGTTGCGTCACTCTCTCTCTACTATCGCTATTACATTGGACACTGCTCTTCTGAACTCTCTCGTCGCATACCTCCTCCATTAAGAAGGGCTCGTGCGACTCGTCTTTCTACACAGTCTCATCCTTTCTCTGTCCAACTCTCTGACCCCAGACTTAACCTCTATGCTCAATCTTACATTTACTCTACTGGTAAAGTCTGGAACACACTTCCTTCATCTATTTTCCCAACTACCTATGACTTAAGCACCTTTAAACGCCGTGTATCAGGTCATGTCGGCCTTTAATTTGACCATGTTTCCGACTTCCCTCCCAACTCTGGTGGAACAATGGTAGGCCTCTGGCCTTTGCCCACCAGAGGAGAAATAAAAAAAAAAAAAAAAAAAAAAAAAATACAAAAACTTCTACCATAATTAATCCTACCATTAATATTGGTATAATGATGATAGTATTTATTATGGTAGATTCCTTTTAGTTTTCAATTTCTTATTAAAGTATATAATTTTTATTTTACTGTTTCTTCATACCTGACGGGCATTTCCCTATTCAAGGAGGGGAGGTTTATAGGAAATTCCTTCTTAGGATCAGCATGACCGAAGGATCAAAGAAATTACGTTATTAAATTACTCTCTATGTTTAGTCAAAATAAGAAAACATTTCAATAGTAAACAAAAAAATAAATAAAAAATAAATAAAAAAAAAAAATAAAAATAAAAACAAAAATTAATAAAAGAAAAAATTAATAAAAGATAAAAAATTAAAAAATAAATAAATAAAAATAAAAATAAATAAAAAAAATAAAATAAAATTAAAAATAATAAAAATTAAAAATAAAACAAAAAAAAAAAAAAATCTTTAAAAAAAAAAAAAAAAAAAAAATATATATATATATATATATATATATATATATATATATATATATATATATATATATATATATATATATATATATATATATATATATATATATATATATATATATATATATATATATATATATATATATATATATATATATATATATATATATATATATATATATATATATATATATATATATATATATATATATATATATATTATATATATAATATATATATATATATATATATATAAATAATTAAAAAAAAAAAAAAAAAAAAAAAAATAAAATATAAATAAATAAATCAATAAAAATTATAAATATTTTACCGTAAACAATTTAAAATAAACATAAACTCTAAAAGTATCCAAGTTAACTTATAAACATATATTATAAATACTGATAAAAATATTTTTTAGAAAAGTAAATATTAAATATAAAATAAATTAAAAATATTTTTTTTAGGAAAGTAAATATCAAATATGAAATAAATTAAACATATTTTTTTTTTTTAGAAAAATAAATTAAAAATATTTCTTTTTAGAAAATAAATATTAAATATAAAATAAAATAAAAATATTTTTTAGAAAAGTAAATATTAAATATAAAATAAATTAAAATATTTTTTTAAGAAAAATAAATAATATTAGTGCTAAATAAATGGAAAAAACAAAAACAAAAAAAAAAACAAAGTAACTCAGTGAAATGAATATTTTTAATTAAAATATCTAGATCTTTATTTAAATATCTAGAGTTTTAGACCAAGACACCGGTTTGCTAAGCCTAATTCTGGTACCTACCATCTACTACCAACCTACATTATCAAATATTATTTAATTCTTAAAATAAATAAATACTTCTTAAAATAATATATTTTAAAATTATATATTATATATATATATATATATATATATATATATATATATATATATATATATATATATATATATATATATATATATATATATATATATATATATATGTATAATTTTAAAATAAACTCGAAGACTTTAAATCTTTAATACAATATTTGTTTTTATTACTTCTGTGAAGTTGAGGCTTCACTCTTGTAGGTTTAAATAATATATATATATATATATATATATATATATATATATATATATATATATATATATATATATATATATATATATATATATATATATATATATATATATATATATATATATATATATATATATATATATATATATATATATATATATATATATATATATATATATATATATATATATATATATATATATATATATATATATATATATATATATATATATATATATATATATATATATATATATATATATATATATATATATATATATATCAGTAAGATCACTTAAATGATTTTCCACTTGTATGGACTGGGATGTGTGAATTTTATATATCTTTTTCTGAATAAAATATTTATTATAATAAGAACACATACATTATGTGAACGTATTTATTGGGCTTTCATTTGTGTGAATTTGAATGTGTGCACTTAAAGTACTTTTCTGAATAAAACTGTTATTACAGTAAAAACATTTAAATGGTATTTAACCCGTATGGGTTCGAATGTGTACTGTTAAATTACATTTAAGGCTAAAACCTTCATCACAGTAAGAACACTTAAATGGTTTCTCACCCGTGTGGGTTCGAATGTGTGCTTTTAAATTACTTTTCTCAAGACTTTTATTGCAATAAGAACACGATACTAAATTTTCACCAGTGTTGGTTCGAATGTGGGCTTCTAAATTACATTTAGTCTTAAAACTTTTATTATTACAGTAAGAACACTTATACGGTTTTTCACCAGTGTGGGTTCGAATATGCCCTTTTAAATTACTTTTCTGAATAAAACTTTTATCTCAGTAAGAACATTTTAATAACTTTTCATCTGTGTGAATTCGAATGTGTTGTCTTAGATTAATTTTAAGTTCAAAAGTTTTATTGCAGTAAGCACACTTAAATAGGTTAGCCATGTGGGTTTCAATATGGGACCTTAAATCATCTTTACTATTAAAAGTTTTATTACAATACCAGCATGGAAAATCATCATCATTATTATTATTATTATTATTATTATTATTATTATTATTATTATTATTATTATTATTATTATTATTATTATTATTATTATTATTATTATTATTATTATTATTATTATTATTATTATTAATATGATTATTATTGTTATTATTATTACCATTATTATTATTATTATTATTATTATTACCCTTTTCAGCATCACAAGTGGAACTTTTTTTCTCTAATAGATTATTATTATTTTTATTAATAAATAAAATGGAAGCAGGTCCTCCGTAGATAGTCGAAGAAGTTCTCTCAACAAAATTACGTGACTTTGAACAACGGCTCTCGCTCATACTAAGTTTCGTTTGGGGTAAGACACTTTCTTCTTCGTCTTCTTCTTCTTCTTCTTCTTCTTCTTCAGCTTCAACTTAAAATAAAAAATAAATATAATAAATATTAAAAGACATAAAAAAAAAAAGTAAAAACAAAAATTAAAGACATGAGTTTGTCAATAGAGAAAATTAAATTTAAAAAAGAAAAAAAAAATTTTTGCTTCACACCTTCATTAATATTTTAAAATAAAATAAATACAACAAGTATTAAAAAAAAAAATAAATAAAAATAAAAAAAAATAAATTTAAATTAAAGACACCAGTTGTCAATAGAGAAAAATTAAATTAAAAAAAAAAATTTGTTTCACACCTTCATTAATATTTTAGTCATTAAAAAAATAAATATTTACCAACATTATTTTTCTTTCTCAAAAAAGTAATACTTGTTAGTATTTCTATCATTTTTATCAGAATAACAATGGATAATAATAATAATAATAATAATAATAATAATAATAATATTGATAATAATAATTATTAATAATAATAATTAATAATAATAAATAATAATAATTAATTAATAATAATAATAATAATAATAATAATAATAATAATAATAATAATAATAATAATAATAATAATAATAATAATAATAATAATAATAATAAATAATAATAATAATAATAATAATAATAATAATAATAATAATAATAATAATAATAATAATAATAATAATAATAATAATAATAATAATAATAATAATAATAATAATAATCATTATCATCATCATCATGATCTCAGCTTGAAATAATTATGGTTATTGAATCTATAAAGAAAATCTATCTCTTATTTCGATTCCGATATTGACCATGTCGGATGTCTGATTCCGCTTTTCCCAATATTGAAAATTATTAAAATCATGGGATTCAAATCCGAAGATTTAATTCCAATTGATTATGAACATATGAATTTCAAAACCTGACTACGATCGATTCTCGTTTCAGTTCTGAAAATTCTTTCTATCCTATTTCTATGAAATAAAATTCACCAACTCCGGTTATTCTCGGCTCCAATTCAAATTCCAAAACGCTCGGGAACACAATTAGCAATTTTAAACAAATCATAAATAGGCAGTATTAAATATATTTTTATTTCAAAATGAATTCGCTTTTTATTCTTTAGCAAAAAAAAATATATATACCTGTTTGAATTATCAGATTAAGTAAAATATATAAATAAATAAAAATATGAAAATTCGTTATTTTGCACAAGAATTCTAAAGAATAAAATTTGTTGAGTTTTCAAAGATAAAATTTATCCCAACGGCACACAAGGTTAAAATATGCAAAAAATATAAAAGCTTGAATCAAAACTACCGACCAGCAAGATAATAATGTATATACAGATATACCTTGGGGCCATGTTGATGAAAATTACCTTTATCAGAAAAGATTAATGAAAATAAACATATAAATAAAAGCTTAAATCAAAATACCGAGCAGCAAGATTATTTACATAGGGCCTATGTTGATGAAAATTACCTTTTCCAGAAAAGGTTAATGTAGTCTCGTATTTTGTATTTCCGAGTGAATATGCAAGTTTTTTTCCGTATTTATCACCGTACCATATTAATAACTCTTCATCTCTGTAAATTGTGTTATTACGAATTAAAAAATTATATATAAAATAAAAACAGTAAAATACAATAATAAATGAGTCTATTAAATTGACATTAAACTGCTTAAAACACTGAAAAGTTCAATAAAATCATTAATTCAAATTTATAATGGCAGGATAATATATATATATATATATATATATATATATATATATATATATATATATATATATATATATATATATATATATATATATATATATATATATATATATATATATATATATATATATATATATATATATATATATATATATATATATATATATATATATATATATATATATATATATATATATATATATATATATATATATATATATATATATATATATATATATATATATATATATATATATATATATATATATATATATATATATATATATATATATATATATATATATATATATATATATATATATATATATATATATATATATATATATATATATATATATATATATATATACTTTTATACTAATCACAAAAGTTATATGAATTTCTAAGTGAAAAGAAACTATTGATCCTACTTGTAATTTGTAGCATTAATCATACAACTAAAATATTACCTTTTGATTTCAGTTATAGTTTTGTAGTACATTTCTCCTTTGAATTGAAATGCACTTAAATTTGCTTCACGTTCTGAACGAGAACAGTTAACAAATCTCATCCAATTACTAACTGTTGTGTCAATAGCATCAATACACTTCCTAGGATGAGTTTTGTTTCGAATCTACAATGTATGTATTTTTAGATTTATATATATATATATATATATATATATATATATATATATATATATATATATATATATATATATATATATATATATATATATATATATATATATATATATATATATATATATATATATATATATATATATGAAATTATTAGGGTAAAACTACAATGCTCAATAAAAATTGATTTACAAAAAAGTATTGCAAAATATAATGTTGGTAAAGAAAATTTAAAAAATAATATTTGAGCTAGAAATTTAGAAATTTAAAAAGACAATACAATAAATATATATATATATATATATATATATATATATATATATATATATATATATATATATATATATATATATATATATATATATATCTTTTTAAATCATTATCTTTGAAAAAAAAAAATATCCAAAACATTCTAAACCTAAAAATTATATTTTTATTATTATTTTTATATTTATTATTATTATTATTATTATTATTATTATTATTATTATTATTATTATTAGTATTATTATTATTATTATTATTATTTTTATTTTTTTATAAGAGATCAAATTAAAAAAATAATAATTTTAAATGCTATCAAAATTTTAAAAAATTAATTTCAGCCTATATAAACAGAGAGAGACCAAACTAATTTTAAAATATTAGGCAATAGATACAAACCTTCCAACCATAACCAGATTCGAAACCGAGTTTCACATCACAATTAACTCTACCCTCATAGGGTCCAAAAAGAAGTCCTTGAGGCAAGTTTGCATAAGTCCAAACTCCAAGACCAGCTCCTTTAATACTTGAATTTCCAATGAAGAGAGGCCAAGGAGTTGTTGTTTTGGCTCTGTTCTTATTTTTTCCATCCCTCGGGGACTAAAATTGTAAATAAACATTTTAAAAAAAAAAGAGTTCACCAGTAACAGTTATGAAAATGAAAAAAAAAATCATCTACAATTTTAAATCCTAATATTGTTCCGAGATTCTCACCTGTTTATTAAGTAACAAAAGTAACGGATGCTCCGGGCAGCCCTCTTCATATTCCAAATCGCAGAAATCACAAACTGAAGAAGAAAATAAATAATACAAAGGAGTTAAACCATTTAAAACATGAACGAAAAATAAATCTTTTTACAACTATTGAACCTTACAAAAATAATCGTCATTATTCAAGCTGATTTTGGATTCGTTGTAGTTCCTACGAGTGCAATTCCTCTTTGGATATCTTCTTCTTTTCTCAATTTCAACTGAATCCACAAAATCAGGTTTTTGATTTAAAATTCTCTCCTCATTAGAAAATTGCATAGACTTAACTAAAGATGGGAAATAGTCACGAATCTGTAATTTAAAAAATAAATAAATAAATAAATAAATAAATAAAAAATTAAATAAAACTTCATCAGAACAACCGAAGCTAATATCTTTTGAAAGTGATGAATAAAAATATTAATTGTTGTATTACTGTTATCCTATTTGAAAATGAAAATGGATGAAAACTTTAAAATTGTAAAGAAAAGTATAACAGATCGTAAAATAAATGTAACTTTTCCAAAGTGATTTTAAATAAATAATGTATTGTATAAACGTTATATTCCATCAGTTTTAGAGAGATAAGAAAAATTAGAAAAAGAGGAGAATATGCAACAAAATTACACGTCAGTTACCTTATTGAAATACATATACGAGTACAAAATTTAGATATACAGAAGAAATTTACAACTATTAAATATAATTCACTTCATAGACTTATGAAAACCGTTCTAAATTAATTCAGGGAGCTTTTAATTTTATTAGTAGATATCGCATATAGTTGTCTACCAAATAACATGCAAAGTATTATTGAATCTTTCATGGTAGTCATTATTCTAAACTTTTTGATAATTGAGTTATAAAAAATGCATTCGTTGACATATCACATATTTGTCTACCAAATAACATGCAAAGTACTATTGAATCTTTCATGGTAATCATTATTCTAAACTTTTCGATAATTGATAGTTATAAAAAATGCATTCGTTGACATATCACATATTTGTCTATCAAATAACATGCAAAGTACTATTGAATCTTTCATGGTAATAATTATTCTAAACTTTTCGATAACTGATAGTTAAAAAAAAATGGATTCGTTGACAATTAACATTAGAAATAAAATGTATTCTTTATTTATCGAGTGACTTTTAAATGTTTTCTTTACTCTTAATTTAATAAAGTCATACTACTTTCATATTACCTTCACTTTATATTCTGAATCTGGTTCTAAAATCACAGAATTCCATAAGTGCTTAATGTCACTTTGAGATAAACTTAGTGTAGTGTTCTCGATACTCTCACTCTCTTCATTATACTGAAGAGCAGTTTTCAATCTTGTAGTTTTCGGAAGATAAAATCTGTAAGGAGGGATGTTTCTCAAAACAAAGAATGAAAGTTGTATAGAAGAAAATAGACTATATAAAATAAAATATAAGAAAAAAAACTTTCAAAATACTTTCCATTTCATTCCTATGTGTTCTTTGGATAAAAATAATAATTATACAGTAATTATATGATGCTTATCATCATGTCCATTTATCGCTATCTACCGTGGCTCAAACGGTAGAATCATTGACTTACGTGCTTGAGGGCCCCGGTTCGATCCCATTTGGGGATCCTAGGTATACACTACCTAGAAAAGTTCCTCTCCTCGAAAAGGACAGTCCCCGTGAGATGTGAACTTTAAAAAAATTAAAAAAAAAAAAAAAAAAAAAAAATATCTACCAGTCTCTATACTAAACTTTTAATAAACTATCTTTAATTTCATATTGAATCTAATTAAATATATCGTAGATACCAAAGTCCTTGAAATCAGCACAATGCTTACATTATGCACTTTTTAGTTTGCCACTTGCGACTCACCAAATTAGTAGAAAACTTCAACCATGAACAATGGTTTCATTTGCAATAATAAATTGTATGGTAATTTTTCCCCATACAACTCGTAAAATAAGTGAAAAACTTCAACCATGAGAAACGGTTAAGTATTTAAAATATTTATTTAAAATGTACTTTGCCATTTGGGCTCTGGAACTGCTTACTCAAGCGCAATACAAACTCTTATCATATCTTAGTTGTTAATAAGAGCACCAGAAGAAATCCGCAACAATGAAAAATGATTGGTATAAATAGTTACCTCCGATCCACGTTAATGTTTATTATTATATGCGTTTCTTATCTAAAGCCATTGCTTTATATCACTAATAACAAAAGGTAATAATTTGCCAGCTTACCAAAATAAGGCACTTAAAATATTCACTTTTTATAGGACAGTAGTCAAAATGATTCATTTTTCTACGCTCTGTAAAATCTAGAAAGCAACAGACCTTGGCTTAATTAGTTAAAATTGAGGAGACAAAATGATGATAGTAGCATATAATGGCAATTCGAAACAATTATAAAATTCGTTCCTTGTTAATACTAAAGCATTCATGCTATAGACACTATTTGGAATTTTTTTCAGAGTTATGCCCAAATATACAGGACAAAGGGAGCCCAAAAATGAATCAAAATAACTAATACTTCTTCACAGGGAGAGATGAATACCGGTTTTCTTTATATTCAAGTTTAAGTTCTCGCAATTACAATAATATAAAATTTGCCTAACACTTAGTAAAATGAAACCCAATTTATGTAATTCAAAAATTTTTAAAATAAGAATTAAGCAAAGTTTTAAAAATATTGAAATATATTAAATGTCAATTTCATTTAGTTAAAATGCAAATTGTATCCGTGAGATTGTTATGCTTCCTGCTTAAAACTTTGTCTTTCAATATATCCACAATTGTAACACTAGTGAAGTAGACCCTTATTATTTATTGAAAAAAAAACTACTTATTCCTAACAGGCATTGCCCTATTAAATATTCAAGGAGAGCTCTATATCGTAAGTTGCATGTCGAACCTTTTTGACTTTCACCACAGGACCCGATCTCTCCACTGTTTGTGCCACAGTAAAAACATATACAATAACGTCATATTAATAGAGAAGTAAGGCCAACAAATATTATAGTTTAAATTCAATAAATAAACTTTCAGTTTTCACTGAACTTTTATTTCATTCTTAATTTATTTTCTGATGTATATATTAATAAATCTAAAAATACATCTAGAATATCAAATCTTTAAATAATTAGCAAATTACACCTACTTTTTTTGAATTCTACGTTTATTGCTGCAATTTTCTTCATCTGGATCCGAGAGTGAACTACTATTTTGGTCATTCGCTTTGAAAACGGGTACTTTTTCCTTTATTCCTGTAGCGAAAATAATAATAATAATAATAATGATAATAATAATAATGATAATAGTAAAATAATATTAAAAATAATAATGATGAAACATTAATAATAATAATAATAATAATAATAATAATAATAATAATAATAATAATAATAATAATAATAATAATAATAATAATAAATAATAATAATAATATAATATAATAATTAATAATAATAATAATAATAATAATAATAATAATAATAATAATAATAATAATAATAATAATAATAATAATAATAATAATAATAATAATAATAATAATAATAATAATAATAATAGCACTATAAATAATAATAATAATAATAACAACAATAATAATAATTCTAGTTCTATTCAGCTTTATTTTAATATCAGTTGGATTTTCTCTACCAATTTTCAAAAGATTTTTTGTTCTTCTATTTCTTCTATTTGCTGACCGGTTTCGTCCGCCAACTTCGGACATCATCAGAGCTTGGATGCTAGAAGATGAATGATTAATTTTAAATATTAATCCAAAAGTTAATTAAGGTTTAAATTTTGAAAAATTATTGGTATAAAAGAGATATAAAGGGGCAAACTGGTATGTTCCATCTGTCAATCAATCAGTCGCGGAACCAGTAAATAATAATAATAATAATAATAATAATAATAATAATAAAAATAATAATAAAAATAATAATGATAATAATATTAATAGTGATAATAACAATAATAATAATAATGGACCTTAGCTCTTTTATCGTGATGAAAAAAGTATTTATATCGGAAAGGGTCTATATACTTAGAAATTAAAAATGAATATAAAATTTTTTAAGGATAGAAAGAAATACCTATAAAACATTTTTGAGCTTCTTTTTTTATTTATTTAATAACATATATATATATATATATATATATATATATATATATATATATATATATATATATA
>SEYY01021054.1:65000-72500 GCA_009176605.1 Armadillidium nasatum
TTTAGAAAGAGAGGTAATGTGATCTTTCCAAGAAAGATCACGAGAAAAAGAAACACCGAGAATATTAAGGAGAGATGAATGTTTGAGTTGCGTGTTTTCGAAGAAGATATCGTAGTTGTGTGGAAGATTGTGTCGAGTAGAGAGATGGAGGAATTGAGTTTTTGAGGCATTGAAAACGACCATATTTTCTTTGCCCCAATTTGAAATGAGAGATAGATCAGAGGTTAGTTGCTCCAAGGCCACCCTCCTTGCCTCTATTAACTGTTGTTGGGAGGGGCGTCTTTCAAAATGAAAAGAGTAATGAAGGGTGGAGTCATCAGCATAGGAGTGGATAGGAGATGAAGTAATAGAAAGAAGGTCATTAATGAAAAGCAGAAAAAGTGTTGGGGATAGGACAGATCCTTGAGGAACACCACTATTAATAGATTTATAGGATGAACGGTGGCCGTCTACAACAGCTGCTATAGAACGACCAGAAAGGAAATGAGCGAGAAGGTCACAGAGAGAAGGATAGATTCCGAAAGAGGGAAGTTTGGAAATCAAAGCTTTGTGCCAGACTCTATCTGACTTGCATCACAAAAACAAATTTTATTGATAGTTTATTCTTGTTTCACTCAGTGTTGTTCATTACGAGCGTGATGTGAGCGATTATTTTGAAAGTAAGAAGCTGGTCTTCGTCAAGCGAATCGATTAATAGTGGGCACTATTGATACCTTTAAGAAAAGCAGAAACCAATTCTACCACCTCTGAAACTATATATATATATATATATATATATATATATATATATATATATATATATATATATATATATATATATATATATATATATATATATATATATATATATATATATATATATATATAGAAAAGCAGAAACCAATTCTACCACCTCTGAATATATTTATATATTTATATATATATATATATATATATATATATATATATATATATATATATATATATATATATATATATATATATATATATATATATATATATATATATATATATATATATATATATATATATATATATATATATATATATATCCTTTAATTATAATTATTATTATTAACTTTTTATTATTTTCATTATCAATAACTTTATTATTATTATTATTATTATTATTATTATTATTATTATTATTATTATTATTATTATTATTATTATTATTATTATTATTATTATTATTACTGTTTTAGTCGTTGGAAGAAGTAAAGGTAAAAGAGTTTGACAGGCATGTTATTTTTTGTTTTATTTTCTTATTTTATTTTAATAACGACTCCACTAAGTAAGGGTGTCACTGTATATCATTTTGAGTAGACCATTAAATTTAATAAATTTACTAAATTTATATGTCTTATTGATTCATCCTCATTGACCAATGATAACAAGAAAAAAAAAATTTAACTTAAAAATCATTCAAACTATATGTTCACCTTAATGGAATAATTCTGGATTACAGTAATTAATCATCATTAAGAAAGGAAAGAGTGAGTGAGAAAGAAAAAAAAAATGTTATTAGGGTGGCTCAACTAATGTTACAAAGTGCCCTTGTCATACATATATATATTCTTTGTTCTTGATGATTATTATTATTCTGTCTCTGTGCTTAAAAAGTCTGTATATATATATATATATATATATATATATATATATATATATATATATATATATATATATATATATATATATATATATATATATATATATATATATATATATATATATATATATATATATATATATATATATATATATATATATATATATATATATATATATATATATATATATACATCTTTGGTGGGAAAGGGTCAGAGACGTACACACAACTCATCAGAATTAAGGAAAACCAAGTTCCAAATCTGGTTAATAATTACCGATATGATGATAAAATACGAATGAGCATTGCATGCAAATCTTAGATAAGTGACCTGGATAGTGAAATTATAAAATTATGTTGAGAAACAAGACTCACGGATTCTGATCAAAGGAAATGTGAAAAAAGGTCAAGGTCAAGGTCAGTTGAAATAACGATAGTTTTAAGAGAATTATAAAACAGATTCCACTTGGTTAAGCATTTCAGCATATCCCGGGGTACCTATCCGACCAGAACAGTAATCATTGTAATGAAAATCAGAGAGGTACGAGCACAACCGTCTATTTTGAGCACCGGTGTCAACTTCCGAAGTGAATTACCTTGGTTAAGCATTTCAGCATATCCCTGGGTACCTATCCGGCCAGAACAGTAATCATTTAATGAAAATCAGAGAGGTACGAACACAACGGTCTATTTTGAGCACCGATATCAAAAATTTTCCTTTTCAGTTGGTGGGGTTCGTTAGAACAGAATTCAGAAAGATTTTTACAGTATTAGAAAAAGGAATGAAAGTTATAAAAAAAATATCTGGTATGTTGAACTCGTTTTCAAGACGACCAAAAAATGAAGTAGGGAGTTTCACCATTTTAAAATGACTATTCTAGATAGAGAACGGGTAGGAGTGTGTGTGTTCACCAGCTGTATCTTGAGAATTAGAAGAAAGTCAGTGACAGCAATGAATAACCAAGAAAAATGAAAGAGATAAAAGAATGCATTTTATTTTTTGAAGTTCAGACAATCAAAGGCTTTAGGTTATTCATTAGAGTTATGAAATAAATAAATAAATAAATAATAATAATAATAATAAAAAAAAAACAGAATAGAACAGATGTATTTAGTCTGTCTATAGCAAGAAATTCTGTTATAAGGTAGAAAATTTAAATACTCCAAATTAGAAATAGGAGAATAAATATACACACCAATGTAAACAGATGATAAAAATAATATGGAAGGAACATAGAAAGATTTGTTATTGGACCATTCAATCACCATCAATTTTTCCTTTAAGAATAGAGTGAGGTATATAGGAAGAGAGGAGGTGATCGATATATATATATATATATATATATATATATATATATATATATATATATATATATATATATATATATATATATATATATATATATATATATATATATATATATATATATATACATAGAAGGATGTATACATGTGGTTTATGAACCTAGAAAAAACTTACGATAGGGTAGATAGAAATAAACTGTGGGAGGTCCTGAGTGAGTATGAAATTGAGGAGAAAGTACAGGAAGGTATTAGAGCATTATATCGGAATAGCAGGGCATGTGTGAGAGTGAACAGAATGGAGACTGAGTGTTTTTATGTAAATAATGGTCTAAGACAGGGTTGTGTTATGACTCCGGGGTTATTTAATTTATTCATTGATAAAGTGGTGAGAAAAATGGATAGGGTAGGGAAAAGGGGGTGAGAATGAAGGAATATGATGGTATGTGGGATGCAAATGTGTTGATGCATGCAGATGATGTGGTACTTTTGGCTGAGACACAGGAAAATTTGAAAGTATTGGTGGATGAGTTTGTAAAGGGTTGTGATGATTTGGGCTTCAGAGTAAATGAGGGTAAGAGTAATTTGATGTGGATGAAAAATGGGGAGGAAGGGGAGAGGGGTGTGGTTGAGGGAGATGATTTACAAATTAAAGTAGGTAGGGAGAAATTGGAGATAGTCACTTTATTTAAGTATCTAAGGATGATTTTTGGAGAGGCTGATGTTAGTATGGGTGATGAAGTTGGTCATAGAAAAAGAAAAGGGGAGAAGGTGTTAGGTGGTTTGAGGGATATTTAGGATAGAGGAATGTTACCAAGGGAGGTGAAGGTGAGAATGTTTGAGGGATGTTGCATACCGGTGGTTATGAATGAGAGTGAAGTATGGAGGTTGAACGCTAGGAAGAGAGAAAAAAAAAAGGTTTTCGAAATGAAAATTGGTAGAAAGTTGGTAGAAGAGATAGAGTCAGGAATGCTAGAATAAAGGAAATGTGTGGATGGAGAAAGAGCATAGGTTGAGAGAGCTGAACAAAGTATGCTGAGATGGTTTGGACATGCTTGTAGGATTAATGAAAATAAAATGGCTAAAAAGGTATTTGTTTCAAAAGTGGAAGGTGTGACAGATAGGGGAGTCCGAGGGGAAGTTGGATGAGTAATGTCAAGGAGCTGTTAAGAGATAGAAAGATGAATTGGGAGGAGGGTGTGTGGTTGACAGAGGATAGGAATGAATGGAAAATATTGGTGAAAGGGTGAGTGTTTGGATGGATGTGGCCTGCGATAGACGACACCACCCTACGATTGTTGGAAAGGTTGTAAGTATATATATATATATATATATATATATATATATATATATATATATATATATATATATATATATATATATATATATATATATATATATATATATATATATATATAGATAGATAGATAGATAGATAGATAAATAGATAGATAGACACCACCCCACGATTGTAGGGAAAGGTTGTAAGTATAATATATATATATATATATATATATATATATATATATATATATATATATATATATATATATATATATATATATATATCAAGGTGTCCCAATCACCGGCTGGTAGCGTTCATGTAATATACTTAATTAATTTTCCATGCAGTATAAATGAAAAAAAAAACACATTAAATTATTATAATATTATTTACAAGGAGGACAGATTTATTATATATATATATATATATATATATATATATATATATATATATATATATATATATATATATATATATATATATATATATATATATATATATATATATATATATATATATATATATATATATATATATATATATATATATATATATATATATATATATATATATATATATATATATATATATATATATATATATATATATACTATATATATATATATATATATATATATTATATATATATATATATGACAGATTAAATTTAAAAATGAAATTGTGCATCATAATAATATTTTGTCTTCAAATCAAATCTTCTTTTGGTTTCAACATTACAGAATCAACCTATTTGCTATTTGGTTCGTATTGTATGGATAAATATATATAATTATATATATATATATATATATATATATATATATATATATATATATATATATATATATATATATATATATATATATATATATATATATAATATATATATATATATATATATATATATATATATATATATATATATATATATATATATATATATATATATATATATATATATATATATATATATATATATATATATATATATATATATATATATATATATATATATATATATATATATATATATATATATATATATATATATATATATATATATATATATATATATATATATATATATATATATATATATATATATATATATATATATATATATATATATATATATATATATATATATATATATATATATATATATATATATATATATATATATATATATATATATATATATATATATATATATATATATATATATATATATATATATATATATCAGAAAGCGGGTCGCGTTTGGTGTCAGAGAAGTACTCACCTTTAGGAACTTATACTAAAATTAAACTCCTTCCTTGTTCATTTTTGTGTTTTGAGATGAGATCAAATTGTTTCTTCTTCAACTACAATTTTGGTACGAAAAATTTTTTTTTATTATTATTATTTTTTATTTTAATTGAATATTATAATCAAGACTTTTTTTTCTTTTTTTTTTTCTTTCTTTTTTTTAACTTAAAATTTAGAGAAAAAGAAATTAGAGTTAATTGTATTTTGAGATTATCATTTATATTATTACATTTAAAATGAAAAAATAATTTTTTTATACAGTTATTGTAAAATTAATATTATAATTATTATTGCTATTAGTAGTAGTAGTATTAATAGTAGTACTAGTACTAATAGGAATTGTAGTAGTAGGAGTAGAGATCATAGCAGTAGTAGTAGTAGTAGTAGTAGTCATTATTATTATTATTAGTTGAGTTTTTCGAAACTTTTTCCTTTACGAGTGAAGTTACCTGAAATTTAATTTATTATTTTATATTTATTATTTATTATTATCATTAATTGTTATTCATATAACAAATTAGTATTATTTATGGATTATTTATTATTATTTATTTGTTGTTATTTATTATTATTTATAAAAGAAGTTACAAGTTCATTTGTGGCGTAACGGTAGAGTGATAGAGTCACGTGACTGAAGATGCTGGTTCGATCCCTCTAGATAATAATAATAGAAATTGTAATGTAATTAAATGATAATAATAATGCGATTAAATGAAATTGAAAACAATAATAATAATAATGTTTCTTAAAATCAGATGTTTTAAAAAAAAGAAATGAAAAAACAATTAAAATTGCAACAGTTTTTAAACTTTTTTTTTTTTTTTAATTAAAAAGTTCACATCTCAAGGGCATTGCCCTATTCGAGAAGAGGAACTTTTCTAGGTAGTATATACCTAAGATCACCAAGTGGAATCGAACCGGCACCCTCGATTACACCGGACTAGTTTACAAGCCAGCGGCGAGTAGCGAGTTTAGAAGCCTGCTAGTGAGCGAGTAGTCTATTAAACTGGGCAAGTAAATTCGCTACTCGCTACTCTGTCAACTATCCTCTCGTAATGTATATTGTTCGCTTTGAATGTTTTCACCTCTTGGTAAGCCTATTAAGAATTTTAAATTAAATGTCAAAGTGGAATAGCGTTGTTATTAAATTTCTGGAAATATATGGAAAATATTCTTTGCTATGAAACGTTTAATTAAAAATACCGAATATTTAAATATTTGAACGAAAAATGTCTCAAAATATGTACAGTCGTCAACAGAAGTTCGTTCCTATTAAGGCTGGAAATAAATATTTATATAAAATGGGGATCATGTCAGGTTCAGCCAATCACAGTTCAATTAAGCCCCGCTCAATGTTTTTATTTTTTTTTTATTCAAAATAGAGCTTTTATGAAATGATTTCCATTTTATATAAATATTTATTTCCAGCCTAACAGGAACGAACTCCTGTTGACGACTGTACAAACATTTAGACATTTTGTTTTAAACTAAATTACAAGCTTAGTCTCTTCTCTCACAGTGTTTATTCTATGTTTTCATTGTTTGTACCTCTTGGAAGTCTTGTGAGCGAGTGAGCAAGTCGTCGATTACACTGAACGAGTTTACAGGCCACCGAGTAGATTGTAAAGTAGCCTGGACCTTAATCTTTCGGCATCAAGTAGCCAGTTAGATACTGTAGTTTACTCGCTTCGGTATATTACACTGAGAGAGTTTACTCGCTGATAATAAACTCACTACTCGCCCAGTGTAATCGAGTCTTATTAAGAGGGTATTGCACATTTTCTTTCCTTTTAAACTTTAAAGTTTGTTCCCTTTAAACTTAGAGAAGGTTGTCATGAATTATTCTCAAACTAAAATTGCATTCAAAGGACGCTCACTAAGAGCAAGATCTTAAGTAAAATTTTAAATACATTATTTTTAAACTCAATATGTTCTTTAAAAAAAAAAAAAAAAAAAAAAAAAAAAAAAAAAAAAAAAAAAAAAACATTTCTAAATA
>SEYY01021054.1:92500-102953 GCA_009176605.1 Armadillidium nasatum
TAACACTGTTTCTTACCACTATGACTGATGACGTTGCATAATGGATTTTTGGAGCAAAAGATGGCGCACTGCATCAAAGTAGTCTTGATGCTTGTCAAGAAAGTTACCAAAGGAATCGGCATGATTTTAGAGTCAGTTGCTGAAAAGAAACATAAATAAATATAATTTCAAATATATATATTTTAATTTTTTTTTTTTTTTTTTTTTTTTTTTTTTTTTTTTTGGTTGAATCTATGAATGATTCAACTCGTATGTAGGGAAAGTAACATTTTATCTAAAGTTATAGTTGTAACGAATTCATGCTCTGACGACACTTCCAAAAACGTTCGAAGAAATCAATTATTAGAAACCCTAAACCTGTGCTTGTACTTCACGGTTATTCATCGTCAAAAGATGTACGAACTAATCTGAACAGATTTGTCTTTCAAAAGAGATTGGTTTCTCTAGTAAATTATTGCTTTAATAATAATAATAATAATAATAATAATAATAATAATAATAATAATAATAATAATAATAATAATAATAATAATAATAATAATAATAATAATAATATAATTAATAAAAATTAAAATATAATAATAATTAAAAAATAAAATAATAATTAAATAATAATAATTCCTTTTTGTAAAAGAAACCGTAATCTTTATAATAATAGTTTTTAAATAATATTATATATATATATATATATATATATATATATATATATATATATATATATATATATATATATATATATATATATATATATATATATATATATATATATATATATATATATATATATATATATATATATATATATATATATATATATATATATATATATATATATATATATATATATATATATATATATATATATATATATATATATATATATATATATATATATATATATATATATATATATATATATATATATATATATATATATATATATATATATTATATATTATATATATTATATATATTATATATTTATATTTTATTTTTATTTTTATAATAACAATTATTATTTGTTAGAAGTAAAAGTATTGGTAATAGTAGTAAGAGAAGTAATAGTAAGAGTAATGATAAATATATACTGAAACAATTTTACAAAATTTTTTACCAGAACCATAAATTCGCTTAATGACTTTGAATTTGTCCCAAATGACAAGATATTTTAAGAAGTAATAGTAGTAGTAGTAGTAATAGTAATAGTATTAGTAGTAGTAGTAGTAGTATCAGTAATTGAGTAATTATTCTAAAGGCAAGATGAACATTAGAAATTTGTTGCCTTCGCATTCAAACTTTGAATTTGAATATACCCTTTAATATAATTAAATACCATTTGTCTTCAATTGTTCATTATATATATATATATATATATATATATATATATATATATATATATATATATATATATATATATATATATATATATATATATATATTATATATATATATATATATATATATATATATATATATATATATATATATATATATATATATATATATATATATATATATATATATATATATATATATATATATATATATATATATATATATATATATATATATATATATATATATATATATGTCATTTCTGTGCCTAAAGGCTGAAGGTCATCAAAGTTGAGAAAGATTCAAATACCACTGATAAATTAACAAAAGGTCAATCCCTGATACACGTCTTTTGAAAGCGTTTAAGTCAAAGGAAGTTTAAAAATAGACAAAGTGAGTATGTTCCAGACTAATACCAGAAGAGTACATGTAAAATTTGGCTTAGAATTTAAGTTTGAGGTCTGTGAGTTGGCAAGATGAATAGATGAGACTGTGAGGAAAGATGAGTCGAACGAGATATGAAACAGTTCGGTGGTCAGAAAGATATTGAAGACTAAGAGCAGAATAATTGGCAAGATGAATGCCACAGACTCCACTTTATCAAAGAGTGCAACGTGTGTGTAACCAAGACATGTGATACATACTCCATACAAGGCCAAATAATGACCCATATACAGAGCTAGCAAATGGAGAGGAGAAAAGAAGTTCGAAAGGTGCCTCAGAACACCCAACCTATAAAAAGTTTGTTTAGGAAGATTTAAAATGTGATCTTTTTTTGTGCTTCCGAGCTTGTACACTGCCTTGGTAAACTATCTCGTCTTTGTCTTTCGAATTCGACCTTCCCTTTTTCCAAGTAAGATCAGGTATGAAAAAATATAAAGAGTTAAGGTTAAGTTGACAGACAGAGACAAAGTAATTTACTTAGGCAAAGTGCAACCTCCGAAGCACAAATTTCGGACCACTGAGCTAGAGAAAATTTATTATTAAAAACAGTTTTACGTCCTAAATAAGGCCTTGCCCCCTATATATATATATATATATATATATATATATATATATATATATATATATATATATATATATATATATATATATATATATATATATATATATATATATATATATATAATATATATATATATAATATATATATATATATATATATATATATATATATATATATATATATATTATAATATTTTTTTTTTTTTTTTTTTAAAGTTTGCTAAAGAGGAATCGAACCCGGGCTCTATAGCACTAAAGCATATAGTTTTACCTCTACGCTATGGCGTTTCGAAAGAGAAATTTGAAGAGGAGGCTCATGAATAATAATTCATGAAGAACAACCTCCAAGAACTTCTCACAGCGCTTGAGCGTGAGGCAACATGGCAAAAAAAAAAAAAAAGAGTTTATTTTTTGTCTGCGAGAGTTTTGGCATGCTTAAATTATTACCTCATTTGTTTAGTTTACAAGAGGGAAGGGGACCGAGCACGGATTATGATGCCTCACGCTCAAGCACGGTCGGGAGAAGTCCTTGGAGGTTGTTCTTCATGAATTATTATTCATGAGCCATCCTCTTCAGATTTCTCTTTTGAACTGCCATAGCGTAGAGGTAAAACTCTATGCTATAGGACCCGGGTTCGATTTCCCAATAGCAAACTTTTAAAAAAAAAAAAAAAAAAAAAAAAAAAAATTTGATGTTTAATGAATATTTAGTCTGCGACAGTTTTAGCAGACTTATTATATATTATATATATATATATATATATATATATATATATATATATATATATATATATATATATATATATATATATATATATATATATATATATTAATATATAGGTACTTACCAACAAGTGAAAATTCCAATTTTCTCAAATTTGCAAAATTCATTTGAAAACCAATTAGAAAGAAAATACCAAAAATTGTGAACAATTTGCGACCTATCATCGTCGTCTACAGCAGATAAAATGATATGTCCAATTTTTTTTTAGTTATCAAGTATCTGAAAATATTAGTCTGCTATTGAAGTTATTTTCTGTTTTAAGAATATTTTGCTTTCTGTTTTGAGAATGTTTTTTTTAATTTTTTTTTTTAACTTATTTATTTTTTTATTGCTTTTGTTTTGAGAATGTTTTTTTTTGTTTTGAGAATGTTTTTTTTTTTTTTTTTTTTTTTTTTTTGGGGGGGTTAGAATTTTTATTTTTTTTAATAAAAAAAAAAAAATTTTTTTTTTTTTGGGGGGGGGGGGTTGAAAATATTTTATTTTCTGTTTTTTTTTTTGTTTTGAGAATGTCTTGTTTTCTGTTTTGAGAATGTTTGTTTCTTTGTTTTTTTCGGGGGGGGGGGTGAGAATGTTTATTTTCTGTTTTGAGAATGTTTTGTTTCTGTTTTCTTTTGAGAATGTTTATGAAATAGTGAAAATTAATTGATGGTTCAGACAAAGAAAATTATAGATATTTCTTGTGGTTTGTGTCAGTCAAATAATCTGGTTATTTTTAAAATTATAAAAATTAAAATATTATATATATATATATATATATATATATATATATATATATATATATATATATATATATATATATATATATATATATATATATATATATATATATATATATATATATATATATATATATATATATATATATATTCTAGTTTTTTAATATTATAATTATTTAAAATTAATTTTACAAAGCCATCCATTTAAATAAAGGTCTCTAGCATAAATGAAATTTAACTACCAACTATAGAAATAAAACAGGGTTGCCATTACATGTTTTCATCATGGTTACCAACCTACCCGTTTCCTAAGCAATGTTTTTTTTTTTTTTTAAAAGATCAATAGGTGTAATCTATTCTTCAGTATTTAACCATCAATATAATTATAAATAATTAAGATGAAAAATTTAGGTTATAATTATAAATAATTAAGATGAAAAATTTGGAAACTATGCAATAAGAATAAAACTAAAAAAACATGAGCGAAATTTAAACCAATTCGGAGTCGAAACAATTTTAATAAAATATTAAAACCATTTTCATAATTTCATGGTTAAATTCAAAAGATTTATTACAGAAAATACATCACAATTATTATGTTATTAAATACTTGATATTTTACGACCTACTTTAAAACCTCTAATTTCAATAATAATAATAATAATAATAATAATAATAATAATAATAATAATAATAATAATAATAATAATAATAATAATAAATAATAAAGTATTATTTTTCTTGGTAATATTATATTATTATTACTCATAAAATATTATTTAAATTTATATAACGATTTATATAAATTTCTTTTTTCTTTTTTTACAGCTTGATACAAGGAATCATTTTCTCTTTTAATAAAATGATAATGAAAATAAAAAATAAAATAAAAAATCTCTTCAATTTATACCCACAAGACACCCATAAGTCAACCCACACAACACCACAAGACACCACAAGACACCCACAAGACACCCATAAGCCAACCCACAAGATACCACAAGACCCACAAGACACCCATAAGCCAACCCATAAGATACCACAAGACACCCATAAGCCAACCCACAAGACACCACAAAACACCTACAAGATACCACAAGACACCCATAAGCCAACCCACAAGACACTCATAAGCCAACCCACAAGACACCCACAAGAGGATATATTCTTCACATAAATAAGAAACGACTAATTATATTTTATATTTTCAATTAAAATTCCAATTAATAATTTTCTGTTCGATAGTATTTTTTTATGTTTAATTAATTAATTAAAAGTCATACCACCTTTTATTTTCTTGACATGAAAAAGTTTAACAAATGAAAAGAGAATTATTTAATTTTTTAATTCATTAATTTTTTAATTAACCTTTCACTGAGCGAATTTATTACAATGAATAACAGTAAGAAAATTAGTTTGTCCGACAGGCATTTTTACAATTACCTGTAACAGGTAATTGTAAAAAGTGCCTGTCGGGCGATTTACTTTTCTGGTTTCTTACTTACTACATTTGTATTACCTTTTATAAAAAAAAAAATTTAAATATAATGATTATATTTTTAATTAATTTTTCTTCACACTTATTTTCTTCTTCAAGTAAAAGTATATTGTAGAAGGTCACAGCTAATCTATTAATATTGGTGTTACTCAGGGTCTTTGGTCAATCCCCAACTCTTTTTCTACTTTTCATTAATTAATGATTTTTTATTTGTCACTACAACACCTACTGATAACTCCATACTTCATTTAAACTCTTTTTTTTTTTCTTTTTGAAAGTTTTTCCACACAACGACAAACAACTGATCTGACCTTTGATTTATCTCGTGTTTCTAATATTGGCTGAGAATACTTCATAAAATAATTCTTTCTTCATTTTTCCACTAATCTTTCATCTAATCTTACCCTCAACAATATATTCCTTTGTTATTATTCTTGGTGTTATCCAGGATTGTCAAAAAACTGGACTTTTAAAAAAAAAAAATCATAATTTTAATAAATTTTGTAAAAATGGCTTAATTTTTGGGAAAAAAAATTTACTTTTTGCAATCTCTGAACTATAATATTGCGCCTATTTGATTAATAATGAATTTCAATCTGAATTTTTATTCATTTTTTTCCTTCAAATATCTGTAACTGTTTAATAATAGTTATTGTTTATTTAACCCAAACGCCAGAATCTGATGTTCCTGGACTATTATGCTTTTTTTTAAATTAAGAATCACAATGTTTTTTCAACAAACAGAATTTTAAGAGGTTTGGTGATCTGAGGTGTATTAGAAGCTTTAAGACACCACCACAGCTTGTTTACTCAGTATATGGATATCGTTCGTTCTTGTATGGAATATGCATCGCACATTTCAAGGGTGATTTAAACCATTCAACTCTCCTAGAAAGGACTCAGGTTATTTCCTTACAACTTATCATAATGTTCTTTTCATACTGATACTCTCCAGTCTTTTACTTCATTTTCTTTGTAATGTCGCTATTACAACGGACATTTTTTAACACTGTCTTGTCGCATACCTTCCTCCTTTGGAAGGGGCTCGTATGACTCGTTTTTCCCAGCAGCCTCGTTCTTTTTCTGACCCTGTATTTGACAGCTATGCCCAATCTAATATTCCACTAGAACATTCTCCTCTTCTATTTTTCTTACTTCCATTGTCTTGCACATACCAGAACGTATATCAGGTCATCTCAGCCTTTAACCTGGATATGGAATTAGTTATCTCTATCTCTAATGGATTTTTGAAGGCTTATGGATAGGAAGAGGATACATATATATAAATATATATATATATATATATATATATATATATATATATATATATATATATATATATATATATATATATTATATATATATATATATATATATATATATATATGTGTGTGTGTGTATGTGTGTGTAAAACATTCAAACCACTAAAACATAATAATAAGGACGAGAAAAGGTCTTTTCACGTTTGCCTTTGATGAGAGCCCTACGTTCCGGGGCTGATATGTTGTCCTTGTTATGTTTTAGTGGTCTTAATGTTTTACATAAAAGTAAGCACGATATTTGAGTCTTTTTAATATATTATATATATATATATATATATATATATATATATATATATATATATATATATATATATATATATATATATATATATATATATATATATATATATATATATATATATATATATATATATAATATATATATATAATAAAGGAGTAAACTTTGAATAAATGTACCACAATAGATTAATAAATTTAGAATAAAACATTTCCGTGATAAACTTTGTAAAATCAATTTAATAATAATAATAATTAATCGTACGTACATAAATTATAATTATAATTACAATTTTTTTTATTATATCTTGTGACTTCGTTACCTTAGTGACAATAAGTAAATTAAATACACACAAACTTTAACACACACACACACACACACACACACACACACACACACATTCGGGATATAAGGATAACAAAATTTTTTTAACTTGTGGTAAAAGGTCCGAGAACTGCTTATTTTTCACCAGAGTTGAGAAAAAAAAAACAATTAATTTGTCAAGTTAATAGTTGACGTGATCCGATACAAGGTGCTTGAAAGTGGGCAGGTAGAAGGAAATGGGGATAGAAGAAGGGAGAGTGTTCCAGGCTTTACGGGTGTAGAACATATAAAAATGATCATAGTGGTGAAATTTAGGGTCAGATAACTAGACAGAAAATGGATGATACAGTGTGGGAAGGAGGGAAGCGAAATCGAAAACGAAATCCTGACTCTTAAAATCAATAAATTTTTGCCGATAGGAATTGAAATCCTAACTCTCAAAATCAGTAAATTTTTGAAAATCGGAAACAGATTCAGAACTGGATTTGGGAATCTTCTAGAAACAGCAATGGACTCGGAAAATGTTGAGTTTTTATTATTCAGATAAAATAATTATTGAATAATAATAATACTAATAATACTAATACTACTACTACTACTACTAATAATTATTTTTATTATTATTATTATTATTATTATTATTTTTTATTATTATTATTGCAAAGTTAGAATTTCCCTTTACTCCAGGGTTGGGTATTTTTTGATTTTTTATATGAATCAAATTAAAAAATCATGTTTTTTATTTTTTTTGTTAATTTTTTTAGTTACAAGTCTTTTTATTAGTAAGTTTATTCGCCTATAAGTAATAATTAATTAATTAGCTTAATTAAGTAGGTTATTTAAATTATAATTTTTTTAAAAGTACAAGCTATTTTAAATTTTTTTTAATGAAAATGACGAAAATGAGACTGATAGAACCAATTCACCGTTTTTACATTAGAAAGCAAGTAAATTATTTTATATTATTTTTAAGAATATTTTATGGTTCTGTGCTGTCATTTAATTTTTATTTTTATATTATTAAGATTAGTATAAAATTTAAAAAAAATATTTATTTTTATAGTTGGAACTCTCAGCAGCACTTAAATTTTGAAGAAAAAGGAAACATTAATTTCTATAATTAGAAAATAAGTAATTAGAAACAGTTTTAGAGCTTCGAATAGACCATTAAATGTAAGTGAATTGTTCCGACTATAGCAATTATTTAAAAAAAAAAAAAAAATCATGGAAAATAAAATTTGTGGTAGATTGCTGAATTCTGGCACATTTCAATCCTAAAACTTTTTATTCTCTCTCTCTTTTTTTTAAAAAAAAAAACATAATCCTACGGAATAAGTTAACTACAATAAATTGTTTTGAATAAGTTTAGATTTATAAATACTAAATGGTTAATATTAATTTTTTTTTAATTAAATGGAATTTGTGATTAATAAGGGCTGTTGAGTCACGGTCTTACTCGTACAGCTTCAAAAATAAATAAATAAATAAGTAAATAAATAAATTAAAAAAAGTTTTATTGAAATTTTAAAATTAATAACTTTTATATAACTCACCCGCCTTTTACAATACAATAAATATCTATAGCCATATTTCAAAAGTTTCAATAATTTAGCAAAAAATATCGTTGGACCAAACTTTGGTTGTACGTTGGCTAATTTTTTTCCCCAGCTCGATAAAATGCTTAAATTTATATTAATTTAAATCTTTGTTTTAATTCATTTTCTTTGATGCTGATTGATTATTTTGAATTTCTTGCATGCGTACCGATTATGAGTCGAATGCGCAAACAGGCCAGAATGCAAAATTGGATGATCGCAGCTTATTTTGAACTTAAAATTATGTAGACTATGATAATATTTTTTAAAAAAATAAAAAAAATAAAAAATCAATAAAATCAATAAAAATCACGTAAAAAATCCACTGATTTATTTAATATGATTTTTATTATGCCAACTCTGATTTTAATGTTGGAAAACCCATAAAGTCTTAATTAAGATATTTTGATTGTCGCAAACATTTTCTCAATTTAATATTATTATTGAATTATTTGATTGACTAAATGAATTTACTGAATGATAAAAGTAGATAATAAATACATACAATGTACGTTGGTTATATGTATCAGATGATGTCCGTAATCCACTTGTTCCACAATTTTGAAAACCTCTCTGTTTGAAAACTTTCGCAAGTTTTAGGAAATAGGAATAACGGTTGGTCACTGGTCAGCCATGATTGATTTTATTTGTGAAGTTCAAGGATAACTATAAAAGAATTTAGAATTTTTTTTTCTCCAATAAAACTAAATAAATCGTAATAAATTAAATTTTAAATGTGTGCAATTAGACTATCTTACTTTTAACATTTTAAATAGAATTCTTGTATAATTAGTTTAAGTATTTGATAGGCAAACTATATAGATGTAGGGCAGACTAGTCGAAGCAAAATTTTAGTTATACGTTTATATATATATATATATATATATATATATATATAATATATATATATATATATATATATATATATATATATATATATATATATATATATATATATATATATATATATATATATATATATATAAATTATTTTTAAAAAAAAAAAGAAAAAAAAAATTAAAATAAAAAAATGTATAACTATGAATGTTTAAATGCCATTATCTTCTGCATTAAAACATAGTGTTCTTTTATAGGCTCCTGAACGTTAATTTAAAGAGATTTTATAACTGTCTTGGAACTAAAAATTACAAATTTTCTTTTTAATTTTTAATTTAGAAAAAGTTAATTTAAATAATAAAATTAAAAATTTAGATATATATATATATATATATATATATATATATATATATATATATATATATATATATATATATATATATATATATATATATATATATATATATATATAGCAACTGGCTTTTCTTTGAGTTGAGGGAGGGAAGTGTTAGGAAGAAGGTAGCTAGTAGTGACTTAGTTGAGACTAGGGGCTCATGTAGGCAGGAAGTAGAGAGGGGGCAGGCTAATGGTATGGTAATGGGGCAAGTAGACCTAGTGACTCACCTAGGCAGGATTTTGTGAGGGGGAGGGCTTAGAGGCAGATAGGACTGCAGATAGATGGTGTTGTAGAGAATAGGAGTAATAAAATTAGGATCATGAGGGACACTAGACCTGTGACCTGCAGTAACAGGTTTAGCTGTCTTTCTGATGGGGAGAAATCTGAAGTGGCCAGTTGTGA
>SEYY01021055.1:0-28474 GCA_009176605.1 Armadillidium nasatum
AATAAATGTTGTACCACTATTCAAGATCTTTTAAATGGTCTTTACACGATGCTTTAAGTGCCATAGAAGCCGAGATGTTTTATTTTGACCTCGGACTACTCTCTGAAAATTGACATTTTTGACCAAGTTTCAAAGGTCATATTTTCTGAACCGTATGAGCTAGAGACCTGCAATAAACGCCATTCATATTTTCTCAACAAGATCTGTTAGTGTGCCATTTTTCATAAAAATCGAAAGGGGTCACGGAAAAAATTGCCAAATTTTGGTTGAAGTGACTTGGAATGACCCATATATATATATATATATAATATATATATATATATATATATATATATATATATATATATATATATATATATATATATATATATATATATATATATATATATATATATATATATATATATATATATATATATATATATATATATATATATATATATATATATATATATATATATAATATATATAATATATAAAATATATATAAAAATATAAAGAGAGAGAGAGAGAGAAATGTTTTGATTAGGTTAGGAATGTTGAAAAGATTACGTTAGGTTAGGTAGGTTATATTAGGTTACGTTAATTTAGGTAGGTTAGGTTGTTTTGTTGGTTAGGTTAGGTAGGCTATGTTAGGTTTTAGGTTGGGTAGGCTAAGTAAGGTTAAGTTAGGTAGGTTAGGTTAAGTTAGGTTACAAAAATGGTGTCAAAAATCAGCAAACAACAAGGCAACAAGTAATCCAAAATGCAGCTGCGTGCGTGTGCGAACAACAAGATTGCACAAAATAATAGAACTAAAATATAAAATTAAACTTTCTAAGCTTCACATATATATATTATATATATATATATATATATATATATATATATATATATATATATATATAATATATATATATATATATAATTATAATTTAATTCTGCTGTGGTGGCGTTAATATAAGTAAGTAAAAAATTTAGAGCTGAAAAGGGAAATTTTTTTTTTTTTTTTTTTAAAACTATAAACAAAATATATTATGAAATAAAGTGAGTTATTCTAACAAACAAGTTCGACTTTAACTTATTAATTGTACTTATGGACTGACCAGGACCCTGGCCCTGGCTAAACATCAGGGAAAACCAGGGTTTGCCTGCTCTAGTTAAAATGGCAAATTATACTTATTAATAGTGGATTAAATCAAACAAAATATAAGAAAATTAAGATAATTCTTCTTTTTTCATTATTTTCTTTTTCTTTTGATCTCTCCTCTTCAGCTAGTGAATGTTCATCTTTGTGTTTTGATTTTAGATACTCATAAAAAATTTGGTTAAATTTTTATTTGGGGGGAACTGTATGGGTTTTATAGCTCCCATAGATAAATATTTGTATACCATACATTTTTGATAAAAAATTTGAAAATGATGCAAATATTTCATAAATTCTATCAGAATCTATTCTAACATTTTAATAGTATTTTCTGATATTTCTACTCACTAAATTCATGAGATATAGATGTGTTGTTCTATTTTAAGCCTTGTTTCATGATTTAATTTTTTTATAATTTAATGATACTTTTATTTATTTATTTTTTTTAATTTTCATATTTAGCACTTTATTTGATTATAATTGAATTTTGTTAAAGTTTTAAAAAAATGTTTTGCAGTTTCTAAGGAAGGAGAATATTTCAGTACAGATTTTTTTTTTTTACAAAACTTTTTGATCCAAACTAGTCAAGGAATTCCATAAAGTATCAGGAAAAATAAAATCTCCCATTGACCACGCCTTCTTATTGTGGCATTCTGCCTGCACCACTCACGGGCAGAGCCCTTTTCAAGGAGGGGGCACACACACACATGCACAAAGCTCAATCAAACACACACACAACACACATCAGGTGGGCGCAGACGGAAGCCTTGAAGAGTGGAAGATTAAATACAGGAGGAAAAATAAATGATGGTAGAGAGTTCCACTGGAAAGAAGGAGGTACCACAACGAGCTAGCCTGGGATTCCTACGTCCACACAAAATTGGTGCGAAAGCAGGGCACCCCTTGTGCAACGAGGACGACGCAACGGTGGAGGAATGCGAGAGGCCAATTCCCTCGAGCACCTGCCATTGTAGTACCTGTAGAAAAGAGATAGCGCGCCAACGTCACGTCGCAGAGACAGAGGGTCAAGTGAGTTTGAAAGTAGGGGACAGTTTATTAATCTCTTAGCTTTTGACTCAACCCTATCCAGAAGAGAGGAGGAGCCGGAGCCCCCCCAAATGTGAGAACAGTACTCCATACAAGGACGAATAAGACCCTTATATATTTGGAGTAACTGCTCAGAAGAAAAAATTCTCGCAATCTGAACAGGACTCCCAGCTTCTTAGAGGCCGCTTTAGCAACCATTGTAATATGTGGTTTCCAAGACAGTTTGTTGTTTTGTTTAGACCAAGAATGTTAATGTTATTTACAGGTGAGACGGGAGAGCCATCGAAGAGGATAGGAAAGTTAGGAGGTGTTTTTGAGAGGGAGATGTGAAGAAGTTGAGTTTTTAAAGAGTTGAATTTTACAAGGTTGCTATGACCCCACCGGAAATCCCATCCAGATCGGCAAGAATGGAATCGGAAAGTTGAAGACGAGAAGCAAGTCTAGAAGCAAAAGAGGGAGCAGATTTGAAATGAGTAGAAGAATGCAGAGTGAATCATCAGCATAAGAGTGAACAGAGTTAGAAGTGCAGTGGAGAAGATCGTTAATGAAAAGTAAGAATAAGGTTGGAGATAAAACAGAACCCTGAGGAACACCACAGTTGACAGAAAAGGAGGAAGAGGTCGCTCCATCTACAACTGCGAAATGGAACGATCTGAGAGAAAACTAGACAAGAGTAAGCAAAGGGAAGGAGGAAACCCAAAGGAAGGGAGCTTAGAGAGCAGTGACGCATGCCATACCCGGTCGAAAGCCTTGGATATGTCAAGCGCCACCACACAAACTCCCCGAAGTCCCTAAGGGCAGAAGACCATAGATCAGTAAGATAGGAAAGTATGTCACCAGTTGACCTCGAGCGACGAAAGCCATACTGGTGATCAGAGAGAAGAGAATGAGACTCCAAATGATCCAGGAAATGAGAGTTGAGGAGAGTTTCAAAAATTTTAGATAGAACACAAGTGAGAGCTATAGGTCGATAGTTAGAAGGGTCAGAACGGCTACCCTTTTTCGGGATCGGCTGAACAAACGCACGCTTCCAGCATAGAGGAAAAGTATTAGTATTAAGGCATAGAGAGTAGAGCTGAACGAGGACAAGGGCCAACTCGGAAGCACACTCCCTCAGAACACGAGGGGGAATGCCATCCGGGCCACTGGCCTTCCTGACGTTCATAGATTTCAGGATCCCATGCACCCGATCATGAGTAATTATAGGTAGAGGCATGGGACACCTGAGAGGAGAAGGAGTAGGAGGAGGGATGCCAGAATCGAGCAGGGTGGAATTAGATGAAAAAAGGAGGCCGAAGAGATTAGCCTTTTCAGAAGGAGTATTAGCTACAATTAATTCGCCTTCTTATCGTGGCATTCTGCCTGCACCACTAATTCTTTTATGATAAATGTTGTTACTACTAGAGATTATATACACTTATAACAGTAATATATTTTTCTTATCTTTTTATAGCGAATAATGTCTACTGTTTGAATTGAAGAGATAATGGCTAATTTTATAAAAGATAATTGGTTTTATTTTTCTAATGGAATCATTAGTCATCTGATTAATAAAATATCCAAAAACTAAAAGAAAGTTAGTAGAAGGGGCTTCACTCCTGAAGTAGTCTGTTGTAGATCTAATAGATTGCAACATCTTCAAAGGGTTAAAATATTTTTTTGCATTGGGGTCATTCCAAGTCACTTCAACCAAAATTTGGCAATTTTTTCCGTGACCCCTTTCGATTTTTATGAAAAATGGCACACTAACAGATCTTGTTGAGAAAATATGAATGGCGTTTATTGCAGGTCTCTAGCTCATACGGTTCAGAAGATATGACCTTTGAAACTTTGGTCAAAAATGTCAATTTTCAGAGAGTAGTCCGAGGTCAAAATACAATATCTCGGCTTCTATGGCACTTAGAAGCATCGTGTAAAGACCATTTAAAAGATCTTGAATAGCGGTACAACATTTATTTAGATGATTTTGACCTCGGAGGTCAAATAAAAAATTTGACATATTGTGACCTTGACCTTGAAAAAAAAACCTCCTCTTCGATTTTTTTCAAACTTTGCTGAATTATTGTTATATATGTATATTTTAATTTTTTTAATGAATTATTTTTGGTTTTGGCTTGGTTTAGAAAATATAAGCAATTTAATAAGTACAAATATCACATTTTTCACTTTTTTGCGATTTTTATCTCATTCAATGTATAGTTCCAACATTTCCATTTCTCTTTCTCTCTCATATATATATATATATATATATATATATATATATATATATATATATATATATATATATATATATATATATATATATATATATATTGTAAGGGGCTGGCTGCTGCCGAGTATATTTTTCTCGTTTCAGATTGCATGGGTATTCTCTGAGGAATATAGTCTTACCTGCTTGTTGCTTTGCTGTTATGCTGTTTGATTTTGACTGTGCTTGGGATCCACAATATTAATGTGCATGTGCCATGTCCTAGACTGGAGAGCGTGAAGGGAGATTGATGTTAACGTGTTTATTTGTTTAGATACGTTAAGGTTATTCTTCTATGTTAAATTTATTTTTATTATTATTATTTATTGAGTGCACTTGTGCTAATGAAAAGTCTTATGAGCTATTGTTCCCATTTCGGGCAATAATTAAAAACAGGTTATTCTTATTCAAACAGGTTGTTATTTTCAAGAAGGCATATTACTCTTTCAAGAGTAGGTTATATTCTTTGCGTTTTTATTATTATTATTAATTCATTATATATTTTTAGATCATTTAAACTGAAGGTGAGGCACTGGGGTAATTATTTATAATTCTCACAGGTGCCGGTCTAGGGCCTTATTGCCTAGTGCTAATCTGGAGTTATAATCTCTATACCTATCAGGTAGAAAATATAGACAAGAGACCTTAATGGTTTATGAGATTATCATATATTTTTTTTTTTTATAAATTTTAATATTTAATATTTCACTTTGGGAAAAGAAAATATGTCAGTAGTGTGATAAATTTCACAGTAAAACGCTTTTCCACTTTCAAATCTTTGGTTGTTTTAAACCATTACTCTTTTTTTTTTTATTATTTTGTGGATATAAAGAGGCTATCTTGTGTACTGTGAACTATAGATAATTTTATGTGAACATTGTAAAGTGTAATATCAATATATATATATATATATATATATATATATATATATATAATATATATATATATATATATATATATATTATATATATATATATATATAATATATATATATATATATTAAAAATAAAAAATATAAAAAAAAATATAATATATATATATATATATATATATATATATATATATATAATATATATATATATATATATATATATATATATATATATATATATATATATATATATATAGAGAGAAAGAGAAATGGAAATGTTGGAACTATACATTGAATGAGATAAAAATCGCAAAAAAGTGAAAAATGTGATATTTGTACTTATTAAATTGCTTATTTTCTAAACCAAGCCAAAACCAAAAAATAATTCATTAAAAAAATTAAATATACATATATAACAATAATTCAGCAAAGTTTGAAAAAAATCGAAGAGGAGGTTTTTTTTCAAGGTCAAGGTCACAATAGGTCAAATTTTTTATTTGACCTCCGAGGTCAAAGTCATCTAATTAAATGTTGTACCGCTATTCAAGATCTTTTAAATGGTCTTTACACGATGCTTCTAAGTGCCATAGAAGCCGAGATATTGTATTTTGACCTCGGACTACTCTCTGAAAATTGACATTTTTGACCAAAGTTTCAAAGGTCATATCTTCTGAACCGTATGAGCTAGAGACCTGCAATAAACGCCATTCATATTTTCTCAACAAGATCTATTAGTGTGCCACTTTTTATACAAATTGAAAGGGGTCAGGGTTTTTGTCGTGTTGAAGTGACTTGGAATGACCCATTGTTTCTTTATTCAAATGAATACCCATTCAGAAGTTTGTGGTTAAATATATTTTAAAATTAAATACTGAAGGATTGAAAAAGATGAAGATTTTTAGTTGAAGTCAGTCAAGAATCATGAATGAAATTATAAAAGGGAAGATTATTGATTTAGGCAAGGGTGTTTCTGTCCATATTAATCTTAAAATTATAGAGAAAATAATAAATTATGCATTTACATTGTAGGACAGATGTATTTTACGAAATGTTTACTGATTTTTTATTATATTTTTAAAGGTTAATATTGTAATTGGTGGTAGATATTTGTCTCTCTTTATAATTATGAAAGCCATATATATATATATATATATATATATATATATATATATATATATATATATATATATATATATATATATATATATATATATATATATATATATATATATATATATATATATATATATAGTATTATAATTATATTATTATTATATTTTTATTATTTTTTCAGTAAGATTGTGAATTCTTAATTTTAATTTGGTTTATAAAAAAAAAAAAAAAAAAAAAAAAAAAAAAAAAAAAAAAAAAAAAAATATTTAATTTATTTTTTTTTTTTCAGTTAAGTGTTAAAGTGTGTTCAGAATCTAGCTTCAAATTCCTTGACTCGTCAAAAAGTAACAGTTCTGAAATGAAAAGGCAAATTGCCACTACGACTGCAGATGTAGAAACTGAACATGCCATAATAACGACAATGAAAAATGAATCTTCACAGCCCAATAATGACTCTAATAAAATAATTGAAGAAAAACAAATGGAAATTCAAAATATATTAACATTTCCTGGTACGGGTATTATTATTATATTAGTTACAGTTACAATATTTTTTCCTATGTATTTATTATAACGATTTTGCAAATGAATATAGTAAGCAAATAAATCGTTACTGTATTATTATTATTTTATTAAAGGACACTCCTTCATACTCGTATTAAGTGAAGAAATTGAAGAAGACACAAAGGCGTACAATTGCGTATTATGTTATCAAAATTCTTATAGGACTGACCTAGAAGGAATGATTCAACACTGTAAATCAAAAGAACATTTGCTAAAAGTAGTGGTATGCAAAGTGATATATATATATATATATATATATATATATATATATATATATATATATATATATATATATATATATATATATATATATATATATATATATATATATATATATATATATATCAGGGTTCTGGCTGGGGTTGCCTAAAATTTGTAAAGAGGTCAAAAGCAATGAAATTTTAGTTAAGAAAATTATATATATATATATATATATATAATATATATATATATATATATATATATATATATATATATATATATATATATATATATATATATATATATATATATATATATATATTATATATATATATATATATATATATTTTATTGAGGTTTATTTAATTGTAAGGAAGGAGTAGAATAGCCAACATTCACTTAAATTAATGATTATATGCATTGCTTAAATTTAATGTGCATGAAACCGACAAAGAAAGTACTTTGATCTTATTCTGCTACACAGACAGATGTATATTATGAGAAAACCTCAAATAAATAAACTTCTGTAGGAAAATCAAAATATAAAAATTCAGAAAGGTTCAAGCAAAATATTGTTTTAAAGTATTAATGCAAACTTTCTGTGATGAGCAAAAAATAAGGCTATCAATAATAATAAGCCTTGTTGAACTAATAGTGAGTGAAAAGATTAATCATTGCCAATAAGGGACCCAAGTCAGTTAGCCAGTTCAATTTTACTCTTTGCTTATACAAACTGGACCAATCTTAAATCAAAGACTTAGGCCAACTAACTGACAAATGACCTTTATTTGCTGATTAAAAGTTGGAATTCTTTATTATTAATATATTAAATTTAGTGTTTGAATACTTTAAAGTAGCATTTATACATAAACATAAAAAAAATCCTTTGTAACAGAATCTACTTCATCATTCTGTTTTATTACACCTGTCTCAGTCTCCAAATAAGATATATTTTTTGGCCAGCGAACTCATGACAGCTCGACAATTAAGTACAAATTTTATAAGTCAAATAATGAGTTGGTAAACTTTTTCCTATTGTTATTGGAGAAGATAGAGAAATTTTATATTACATATCTAGTTATACCATGAATACAGTACTATTAGTCTTAAGATGAGATCTTCATTTAAAATGAAAATAGTAAGATAGAGGCATTATGGAGACAAACTACCATTGTTAAATCATTTTCTGGAACCTTCTTCATTATATTATTATTTATTGACAAATTAAAGTTAAAATCAAAACTGAAATATCTCTAATAAATTTGATTGATTGAATTTTTTTTTTCATTTTTAGGAATTGGTTAATCTGAAAGATGCTGACCTCGGCTCCCAAAAAGGAACTAGTGATGAAATTGCGGCAGTTTTAAAAGTAGGTATCAAGAAATAATTATTATTAAATAGCAAAAGGAGATGAAACTTTCTTTGAAACTTTGATCTTATAGTTTGTTTCATTTTAATAATGACTGTCCTTATATCTTTTATTAAGTGCCCATAGGTTGTGGCAAGAAGGTTATAGTATCAGGTGATAAAAATTTTGAGATAGTCAATAAAAGTTTTCTTATGAAATGAAAATGTAGAACGAATGTGTAAATAGTACAGATCAAGATTTAAAGTGTGTGAAGTTTAATATCTAACCATTAATCCAAGGGAAAGACTTAAAAAAGTTTTTAAAAAAATTAAAATCATGAATAGTTGGGATTTAATTTGGAGCAAGACTGGTGCAGGATAATAGAATTTGTTCACATTGTAGTAAGAAAAATTTAAATAGTGAATTAAAATATTAATTTTCGACTAATTTAATGGTATTAAAAGTGTAAGTTTTAAAAAAGGTAAAGTGTATTAAGAAATTCAAAAAGGTAACATGTTTGAATGTTGTTACAAAAATTTTAAAAAGGTAACCTATTTTTTGTAAATATAATAATAATGGCAGCTCAGAGTGTCATTCTAACTCTGATTCAAACTATTCTCAGAATCTTGCACCTCCACAACTCAGGCTCTGAGCTACTCTACTTTTTTTTTTTATTATTTTTTTTTTTTTTAACAGTTAGATTGTTGAATATATACTTAATATAAAAAGTTTTGTATTGTATATATTTCAGGGCAGAACAAATGATTTGGATAAGGATGGAATTTCATTTGCAACACTTTCCACTTTTCTTTCTATTCAGAAAAAAATATATAAAAGAATAGTAGCACTTCGTAAAGAAAAGGCAAAAACACCACCCAGTACACCTGCAAAAATAAAACTTTCTGCAGATATTGGAGCTAACAAGGAGGCAAGAGTGAATGACCTCAAAGTTACAACATGTGGAATAAATCCAGCAGAGAAAGAAATACCACAGATTAGGAAGTTTGCTCAGTATCCTGGAGATACTAGTCAAGGACAAAAACAAGCCTTGAAAAGGTTGCAAACAGAGTCCAAAACTGCAATTAATATTACTGTTGCGAAATTTGAATCAGATAAATCAAGTGAATTAAAAAATGGAAAAAGAAAAATTGAAAAAATTGTTTGGGATGAAGATAAAATTACTGCATCAAAATCTGAATCAGATACGTCAAGTGAAATGGGAAAAAGAAAACGAAAAATCGTAGAAGTTGATTGTGAAGAAGATAAAGTTACCGCTGCAACATCTGAAGCAGAAAAATCAAGCAAAACAAAAAAAATTAAAATTATTTCAAATGAAGATAATTTTAAGGATGAAAATTCAGATGATGTCATCCTTGACTTGAAGGTATTATTATTATTATTATTATTTTTATTATTATTATTATTATTATTATTATTATTATTTATACAAAAAAATTAAAAATTGTTAGTAAACGATGGAACATTTGGAAAGAAGCAACATTGAAATTTATTATTATTATTTGGTTATAATTTTAAATCAAAATTGCAATGGAGACAAGTAAATTTTCATTTAAATTATTTACCTTGAAGTCCGCAGTTTCCTTTTTGATTAAATATTCCTTTTAAATGCTAAAAATATTGTGGAAATTGGAGTTGGATGCAGAATGGGAGTCAGCATCCAATTCAGATAGGAAGAAATTGAATTAATTGCATAATAAAATCTGAAGAAATATTAAAAATATATAAAGTATTAAAAATAGTGATAGGTTTAGATAGAATTGATAAGCCAATTGAGAGTTACAAGTGTGTTTGTTTATGTCTGTGTGTGTGTTAGTGATTGGCCATGAGTGTGTTAGTGAAAAAGTAATGAATGTTAAAAAAAAAACAGTTGTGAGTCGGCAAATGAATTGAGTAAATTAATAATAAAACAATCCAATAAATAAAAGAATGAAAATACAAAAAAAGTTGGGGAATTAATAAGGAAATTTGAAAAATATTTAAAAATTGCAAATGGATGAATAACAAACCGTATTAATGAGATAGTGAATGAATGAAAAATAAACAAAAATGGGTGAAGTGAGGAGTTATAATTAAAAAAAAAAAAAAATAAAAATAAGGAATGACTATAAAAATGAAATAGTGAAGAAAATGACTACAGAAAATGTGTGAATGAATGAGTAAAAAATTGAATGAATGAGGAGCTAAATATTTAAATGAGTTTGTGAACATTAATTGCTGCCTTATTTTGCATCAGATGTTAAAATTGAAGTTTATTAAATTATATTGATTATTATTAGAAAAGAAGTAGCTTACTGTATCTCAGTGGAGATTTAAGAAAAAGTATTGGATGATGGATGCTTTGTCGAATGAAAATTATCTGGTAATGGGGATTGACTGCAGATTTTGATTGGGAACTAATAGTTAATTATATCAAGAAAATATCAGAAGCCTAACTTCCTGTTATCTAATAAAGCTTGAGTTGGTGTTTTATGCTAAACTGAATTAAATATTTGTGTGAATGATGATATTGAACTGGTGCATTTATATATTTGGCTAGTTCGTACTGAATTAAAATAACGAATGACAATAAATCGATTTTAAACTGCATTTATAACATTTACCTTTTCCTTATATTTGTCAACAGAATTTAAACAAGTCTGAGAGAGAGGTTTATGAAACTTATAAAAAGGAATTGAACGAGTTGGTGAGTATCAAAAATATTTTTCTTTGTGTGTGAATAATATCTATTTATAGATTGTGGTACTTCATTTTCTTGTATTCTTTTTAAAGGTGGAACTTAGCAGAAATAGGCGTCCAAAAAAAATAATCATTGTCACAGATAAGCGAGATGTATTCATAGGAGATGAAATTAGCACTAAGGATCATTTGTATACAATTATCAAAGATGAAAACCTAACTCTCAATAACATAAAGAAACATCTGGCTCGAGATCCAAATTTTGGAAGTGGTGTACTTTATGTGATTTTATGTGGCATTAATTCTATAAATAGGGAGAAAATAAATTCTGCATGTTTAAAAGCTCAGTGCACTTCTCCTTGCAAATTTCTTGACAATACGAACTGTGAAATTAATCTTATTAGAAAAGCGCTTCATATTCATAAGATGATTTTAAAAGTGAACAAAAAGGACACAGCAATTTTCTCTGGATTGATCCCATCATTACCAAATATTTTTAATAGCTTATCTTATAAACAGAGAAAATGCTTCCAGAAATCATGCAGCAGATATCCACCTCCACATTGCACCGGAGAATACAATATAAATAAACTGCATTTGTATAATTCATTTACCAAACTCCATTCAAAATTGTTAGGGTTTACCCCTTTACATTTGGAAAGAGGGTTTAATGTTAAAAACAAAAAATTCAGATAATCCAATAGTAACTTTCAATTTTAAAAAAATTTTAAGAAATGGTTATCATTTTACTGAAACATTTGCTTCCAATAGAGAATTGGCCATACTAAATACATGTGATAAATTAATTGAGAAACTTTCACAGTCCACATATTTGGAGCAAGATCAGGAGGTATTAAATAGACTTGATGGAGGGCCAAAAAGTAATATCAGAACTGATCATACAAGTCAGTCTGAAGAAGCAGCTGTTACTCAAGTTACCTTAAATTCAAAGATTGAGAGTTTTTTTCATGAGAAGAGGAAGATGAATTACAGTTCAATTCCCATGACAGAGGAACTTCAGGTAAGAAACTTTTTTTTTTTTAAGGAAATTTTCTTTAAAGGAAATTTTCCTCTGAATGAATCTAATTATGAGGTGTGGAAATCTGTTGATTCATGTTAATATTTTTCAGTATAAAAGTTTAAAGTTATTTTGTAAATCAGTAATACTCAGGATGGGCAGTAAAATACTCCATCCCCCCCCACCACACCCTTCCTAAAAAAAAAAAAAATAACTCAAAATAACCTGCTTTCTTAAACTCGTTAGAACTTATTCGAAATATTTTGCTATTTTTTTAATTTTTGGAAAAAATAATTAGTAATAGAGTTTAATAAATGTAAACCATACTAATTTAGGTTACCATTTAAAATATATTGATTTTACACATGGAGTTGCTGATGTGAGAAAGCTCTGGTTCTTAAATGTACTAAAACGTAATTACATGAAACTCTATTTCAAGCATATGAAATTAAAAATATGATAATTATTTCTTTAAAATAGGACAGTAAAATTCCTTTTTATTATTATAAGTAGCCAAATTAAAATTCATTTCATAATTTTTGTATACCGTAATGAACTTAATACTTTTCCAGCTTAATACAAGATGATGTTTAAATAATCCAAGTTGACCCTGAACTTACAGGACAGTAATGATTTGTCCCAAAACACCCCACAAACCACCCTAGGGAATTTTAGTTATTTATTATTTTACATTTTCAAAAGCTTTCCCCAACTAGAAAGATTCCTGTTTTTAATATTGTCAAACATATGAGCAGAGGAAGTGTTCCAGTCTTTCAGCTGTAAATTGTACATATTGTGGACTTGCAAGGCAAAGAAGGAAAATACAAAAAGAAAAAATCCATGTCCAAAAACATGGTTTCGAGATAAATCAGTTTTAAAGTTTGAAATCATTGTTTATAATGGACTAAATTTTTTTTACAATTTCATCATTGCTAAGGAACTATAAGTAATAGGTCTTAGATTGTTTTTCTTGTGGATAGAGCACAATTTGTTGTACTTACTACCATTAATAACTCATTTTTTGCATTTTTGGACTTAAACCTATTCCTTGTAAGCCCACGATATATAAGCAATTCAACAAGTTAGTTAAAACTTTAACAAACACAAATACTCATTTAGATATTAAATATGTTAGGCAGTATCAAGATGTGTAAAATTTTGGCCAGAGAAAAGATTTCGGCATTCGCATCAAAGTTTCTGAATTGGAGCAAATAAAATATAGCAGAACCAAGATAGCTGTCTCTTCAGGGTTAACTGTGTTTATGGGAGAGTTTGATGGTTTTTCTTTTGTTGAGTAACTGTAAAATATAATTCTCATTAATGTTAGGTATCTACAAAGTAAAAAATTCTGGATGAAAAGTAGTTTAGACAAATTTTTATTTTTAAAGTTTTAATTTATTTCAAACATTTAAAAAAAAAAAAAAAAAAAAAACTGGGCTGGTGTAAATAAATAAAAACGAAAAAGTTTTACCATTTTTGTTAATAACATTTATTCACTGAATCAGAGATTCATGAACTCACAGTTGATGGGCCTTTAATTTTGATAGAAGCTTTTACCAAAAAGACAGATAATCCAATATATATCCAATATATATATATATATATATATATATATATGTTAAATTAAGAAGTCATGGATTTACAACATGTGTAGTTGGCCATGAAATGTAATAACTGTGGTAGATTTTGATCTATTTAATTCAACATTCATTACAAAAGGTTGACACAAGATATAGTATGAATTTGAATTCTGATCCTTTAGTTTTTCCCATTCTATGAAAATGATTTCTAGTCGAAATATGATTACGATAATTTTTGATTAATGAAATGAAACATTTTGAATGTTTCTTTTAAATAGTTTTATGCTGTGTATAGTTTTTGAGAATTACATGATAGTGAAATAGTTGCAAGTTCTCGTGTAATGTTACGAAAGTTGTATGAAAATTTTCTTCAAAATTAAAATTCTTTGAGAATTTTAGTAACTAATGAGTACAATGAGTCTCTACTGGTAGATGGGGACGTTGATGAAACTGTTGTGTAGGATTGTTCATATATTAAGACAACAATTGTGTGTGCTAATTTTTAGTAGTAATATTAGTATCTTCTAGATTTATCATAGGAATGCTTATCATATCTTAATCCTAATTTTGTTGAATATGTTATCGATATTCTGAAAAATAAAATTGTAAAAAGAAATTTTTCTTCTTCTAAATATTGCCAAAATTATTAAGTTGTTAGATTTGTTTCTAATTTGAGGATAACTTCTGTTAATCATTTATTATTATTTTTATTTATTTATTTTATTTATTATTATTAGCTTCTGTTAATTATTTATTTGTAGCTTTGATAAATGTAAAATTAGCGTATTACTAATACTGTGATATTTATGCATTAATATTAAGTAAAATTTATTAATTCTCTTAATTATTAAATTATGCTATATTTTATTTACGTTGTTATGCACATTATATGAGTATTTTTCAAATTTTGTTGTTTACCACATTTACTGCTGCTAAAATTGTCCTTAATTTTCTTCACAAGAGTGTTGAGTGTTTGAATTAATTAATGTTAAGAGTAATAATAATATAATTTTAATTTCTTGTCATTGTATGTCACCATATATATATATATATATATATATATATATATATATATATATATATATATATATATATATATATATATATATATATATATATATATATATATATATATATATATATATATATATATATATATATATATATATATATATATATATATATATATATATATATATATATATATATTTGCATGTGTTTCCAGTCCAATTATCAACCAGTCAAAAGAGTTCCGTCGGAAGATATTAGTGCAAGGTATGTTTTAATTTTTTAAAAAATTTTAAAAAAAAATTTTAAAAAAAAAATTAAAAAAAAAAAAAAAAAAAAAAAAAAAAAAAAAAATTTTTATTTTTTTTTTTTTTGTCTATATTGAAAATAAATTAATTTTGGAAGCGTTATTTTTATTATTTTCTGGTAATATCTTTTCACATATTTAAAATGTTAACATATTGAAGTTTATGTTTATTTGCATGTAATTGTTTTGAAGATATTTTTTTAGCACATTTATTGTTTCTCCATTTGAGGCTTATTGTCTTTGAAAAGGTTGTGTGTGTGTGTGAAATTGCTTTTGTTAGTAACTCAAATTTAATAATCAATTTTAAGTACTTTAAACTCTTGGCATATTGTATTATTTAAACATTTTTTTTTTTTTTTTTTCCTGAAGTTAGATTTAAGGAGAATCATTTACCTGATATTGTGGAATTTTCAAATAGGGAAAAATTTTGAGTTTTTATATTTTAAACTATATTCTCATTGGCTATAAATTTTTTTATTTTTTTTTCAAATTTACAATAAGTTACCTCAATACTTATTGTAACTAAAGATGAAATGTCAATTATCGTTTCTTTCTACTTGAGTAAAAGCTTTAGCTAATTAATTTTTTTTAGTAAAGTATAATATTGGTGATAATGGTTTCCATCTCCTACCCAATTACAAGCAAAGTTGACTTGTAGTTTCAAAAAAAGATGTTAACAGATCATTAGACTATTTTTGGGGTAAAATAAAAAATTTAAAAAAATTTATTTCCAAGAAATTAAATTTGTAAGAGAGATTTAAATGATCATACTCTGCTAGGTATTCTAAATTTTTTTTTTATCTGTAACAGTTTTATAATTAACCCTTCAGTAGGAATCATTTCCCAAGTAATATACAAGACTCATCAAGAAGTTTGAGAAGTAACAAGAAGATTTATAATTCACTCAGAAGTTAATATACATTGGTGTAACTTTCTATAATAATGCTATCACTAATAATACTAAATATATTCAAAGGAAAGAAGAGAACACCATCAAAATATAAGGAACCGAAGAATAACTTGAGTTTTTGATAATAATTTTGATAATAATTCTTCACCCAAAAAGTAAGGAGTATCGGCCAAGTATCAGCCATATTAACCAATACCGATACCCAAAAAAATGGCCGATACTGCCGATACCGATACTATCGGTACACCCCTAGTAATAATTATTAAAATTTATTAGAAAATTTTATTACATAATAATAATGAAATATAATAATTTAATTACAAAATTTTAATAAGAAACAATTATAATTTATATCAAAATAAAATAATTAATATATGTAAAAAAAATAAAAAAAAAAAAAAAAAATAATATAAAAATATATATATATATATATATATATATATATATATATATATATATATATATATATATATATATATATATATATATATATATATATATATATATATATATATATATATATATATATATATATATATATATATATATACTTTTTAGGGTTTCAAAATATGATAAAATTGTTGTTTTGGCAAATTCTCGTTACAAATACTACTTAAAACAACTCAGAGGCCCCAAAGTAAGTTTTAAAATAGGACTATGCAACAAAAATTTTTAAAAAGTGTATTTAATATTTTCTTTAAAAAAATTCTAAGTAAGTAGAATGTATTTAAAAAATTTTCAGGTATATATTATGTCGGATGATATTTCTACTGATGATTTATTGAGCTACATTAAATGTAATGAACCTCTTATGCCATCAAGGACATTATGGGTGCTTGTAACTGGGATTGAATTTCTTTTTAGGAATAGCGTAAATATGTTATGCTCTGGTTTAGGATGTCGTAATCCATTGCAATCAACTCATCCCTCTGATAAAGTTGCTTCATATTCTAAAGCCTCGATTACTCTAGATGAGGTGATGCAAGCTCTGAATAGGATTGTAAGAAATGTGAAGAGAGTCCTGAATTCTGAGTCCGATTTCATGGTGTTTCCACCCATACCACCAACAATGTTTATTGATTCATCTGTCGCTCATCAAGATCTTCATAGGTTGATGGTGAAAAATCCAAAATGCTATATTGTTACAAATATAATGGCTTCCTATTTCATTGATATTTTTAAGAAAGTCAGTTTCAGTTTTGCTCATTTTACTCGGTCAGCTTTAGAGGATATGGGAATCTCTGAAGATCCCATTAAAAAATATTTTGTTTGTCAGCTAAATCAAATAGACATTATTTCTAGCGGTATTATCTCACCTCCAAATAAGTTACCCTTTTTCAGTGAATGGTCAAACACATTTAGAGATATAGTGTCATCTTGTGTGGGTGATTCTTGTTGTTTTGATATATCAAGTGAGCGAGAAAGTTTTAATTCATCTAGAATATTTATATTTAGTGATGATGAGAATGATGAAACAGACTTTGAAAGTAGAGCTGTTTTATCTGCATATGAAAAGAAGCCTCTTTCTAAAGTAAAATCTGATTGTACAATTGTGTTTGAAGGTTCCAGTAAGAACGAGTGTCAGTATGAAGTAATTGATCTTACTGAAGGAAGTTATGTCAAAAGTGTTGAGTCAGTTGTAGAATGTAAGAGTTCAATTGTCAAAGCAGCTGACGGAGTATCATCTCGAATAAAAGGAAAGACTACTACTCTTGAAAAATCTGGGAGAGATCCAAAATCAACATCATCAGCCAAAAAAGTCAAACAACCATCTTCTGAGCCAACTAAAACAGAACAGGAACCCATCTATGAAACAGCTGCTGATCCTGGAAATTCAACTATTCCTGACTGCTTGAAATCAGATAAGAAAATTAATATTATAAAAAAAATTTGTGTTAAAAGTGCTCAATCAGTTGCAGAAAGTAAGAGTTCATTTGTCACTGCAGCTGACAGTCGCTCATCTCAAATTAAAGCGAATACTAAAAAATCATTTGTTTCATTTTCAAAACCACTTTCAAAAGTTACTTTTGAAAAATCTGTGAAAGATCCAAAACCTAAATTATCAATCAAAAAAGTTAAGCAACCTACAGTAAAACAGAAATGTAGCATCTATGAAATTGCTGCTGATGAAAGACCTTTACCCTTTCTTGACAGCTTGGAATCAGATGCTAAACCTGAAACCCTCACTGCTCTCCATGAACCAGACCCAAAGTCTGAACAAGATAAGGAATCAGAGATAATTGATGTTCTTCAAGAATTTTCTGAAGAAACTTTATGCAGCAAGGTTTTTAATGATTCAGTTGATAATATTTCAAATATAGATTCTTGTGAAGATGCAAAGGAACTGTCTTCTAAATCTGTAAAAGAACATTTAAATAAAAACCCATCTAATGACCCAGCATTTCATATAACAGCCCAGATTGCATCAAGAAATTTAAAGAAAGAAGAAACTCAAAATATAAATACTTTAGGAGACAGTAAAACGAAAGAAACGGTTGGAGAAAGTTCTAGTAATGAACAGTTAAATCTCATTGAAACTCTGAAAGAGACTAAAATGGATAGTAGTGAAAATACTTTTATAATTGAAAAACAAAACTTTAATAGAAATAGGAAAATCATTGACAATCAACAAAATTTGAGTAATTATCAACTGATATCACGAACAGTTTCAAAAGAGTCTGATAGATTCATGTTAAAAGCAGCAAAACAGTCATCACAAATTTATTCAGATAATTCTGCTATTGATTCAGCAGAGGTGACGTTGGAAAAACACCAGTCAATCTCCCATAGGGTGTTTGAGGATTCTAGTGTATCTTCTTTAGAACTACCCAAACACTCCTTACAGAGTGACGCAAATAATTCTAGTTTAATTTCAGAAGAGGTAAATAAGACTGAGCTTCACACTGTAAATCAAACATTGTCAAACAAAACTGGTGTTTCTAAATTAGAGGTGACAAAAATTAACTCTAATAATTCAAGCATAAACTCAAAAGAAGTAAACACAAAATATTTACAAGTTGATTTGCCTTGGGAAAATAAGGAAAGTAAAGAAATAAGTCATGAATGTTCAAGTACCAATGACAGACAAGCAATTTCTGGCAATGAACCTGTGTTTAGGAAAACCAAAATTCATTCTCAAAAAACTTCAACAACCAAAACTGATGATGATTCAGTTGGTAAGAAAAATAATTTGAATAATTCTGGTGCAATTTTACGAGAGATATCCACTGATGATTGTAGTAAGAGTAATGAGAAATTTACAGAGACGCTTTCAAATCAGAGTCTTACTTATAGAAAAGAGAAATGTGAAGAATATGATCGTATAATATTTATTGCAAACAATCATATTAATAATTATTTGAAATATAGATTGAAAGCATATTCCTATTGGGATATAAAATTTCCAATAAATTGGCCACATATTCGCAAAAATATTTCTTCCTTGTCTCCTACTCAATCTTACTTTTTTGTTATTGTTGTAGATTTCACTTTAATAACTTACGATTCCCCAATGAAAGAATGCTTAAAAAGAAAATGTAAAAAACCCATTATTGTCCACCATTTGGATTATCAATATAATTTATTATTGGCCAAAAATCTTAATTCTATAAGAATTCTTCATAAAAACTTGACAAATATACCAAACGTTAATACTAAAGTGATTTTAACTAATCATTTTCCACGAAAGTGCTTAGATATTCGCTCAGTTTTTAATTCTTCATCTCACAGAATGTTGCATGGTGTTATGAGGAATAAATTTAGGCCATGTTTCTTGGATGGTTATTTTGATTATATTGATAGTAGGGCTGCGGAGTTCAAAATGAGGTGGTTAGAATTTGTTAAAAGTCTCTACTTCCCAAAAAAACTTAAAAGAAAAATGTTAAATGTGTTGTTTACTATTACTCATAATCCTTCCAACCCCGTTTGTTGGACTACTATTTCTGATTTAGATTTACCTCTCATTCCCAGAACACATTGGGCTAAAAAGCTCATTATTATGATAGATTTCTACAAACAGATGTATTTGACAGTCCCTAAGCCTAGTAATATAATTAAGAAACCTGAAACAAAATCCTTAAATTTTAATGACAATAGCAAGGGAAATACCTTTAGTTCAAATTCCACCAGCAATCAAAATAAGGAAGAGTTTGTGGCTGAAAGATTTTATTGGATTGTGAAGAACTTGAGAGAAAAATTTTAGAAGCAGATGATGATAAATTTGAAGAAGATTCAGATGCTGAAACTGATTTTGTTGTAGCAAACAAGACCTTAAATGATGAAGATGGTGGTGGGTTTGGGATTGTGGTAGCTGCAAATAAAAGTCCAAATTTGAAAACCATTTCTGAAGATTTAAACAATGAACCAAAATCCATCGCATATAGAAGCAAAATTGCTGAAGTAATTGATGATAAAAATTTGATGAGCACCAATGTGAATTTAATCAAAAATATCAGCCCAAGTAAATTTGATATGGCTGTCACAATAGAGGCAAAGGTATCAGAGATTAAATGCAAAATCCTTTATTAGTGGTTGACCATGATGAAGATTTAAATGATGAACGAAAAGCAGGCACACATGGAAATGAAACTGTTGAGATAATTGATAAAACAAACTTATTGAACACCAATATGAATTTAAATCAAAATGTCAAGATGGATATAATAGAGAAAAAGGAATTGGATAAAAAAGAAAATTATTTATCAGTAGTGGTTGAAAACACTGAAAAGGAACTTTCAAAATTAGAATTAACCGATAGTGTTGCAGAGAATGTTGTGAAACAGGATAATAATGCTTTGAAAGATAATTATTTTATAAGTGAGTTAATAACATCAGAACATCAGGATAGTAGTAACAATGGGGCAGATGATAGTAAATCATGGGTTCCAAATGTTGATGTTCATGCTATATCTTTCTCAAGTAAGTGTGAAAATGAAAAAATTTTGGCTGACATGAGAGAACAAGTAACTAAACGGGAGCAATATTCTGATGACAGGAAAATAGAAAACGACGATGATAAAACTCCCTGTAAAATAGATTTAACAGAAGTGGATAGTTTGCCTGAGAAAATTAATAAGAATGAAGTAAAAGAGAAAGGAAATTTTGAATCCACTTCAACAAAGAAAGTATATGATAACAATGAACCTTTTATTCAGAATAGTGATGAATTTTTAATGTCTGATACAGAGGATTTAATTCAGTCAAGGAAATCTTTTCAGAAAACCATTTTACAAGTTGGAGGCAATTCTTCAAAGTTTACAAATATTAAAAATAATGATAGTTAATGATGCTGATATTTTAAGGATTCAGCATCATCATCATGCATAAATATTGAAACCCAAAAGCAGACTGAAAACTCAAAAAACATTGAAATTAATGTTTCAATGTACAAAAATAGTAAGATTAACTCTGGTGAAAAGTTTACATGTAAAGAGGTACTTGTATCATCATCAGATAAGGCTACATTAAATGAGGGCAATGAGGAATTTGAAACTAGAAGAGAGACTAATAAGAATTCTGATGCATCCTTTCCCTCTCAAAATGAAATGGATCAAAAACAAGTAGCAGTTACTGAAGAATGTGCAAATGATTCATCTCTTATTAATAAAGAGGGTAAAAGGAATGAAGGAAATGTAATGGTAGACAATTGTCATGGTAATATTTCACTGAAGAATAATTTACTTTCTTTCTTAGATAAAAATTCCTCTGAAGTAGATGACACATCTTCACAAGATGTTTTCACTAAAGGAGGGAATTCTGATGAAATTTGTGCTGAAAACAAAGCATTGGAATGTGCTACAAATGAAAAAGGATTTTCTAATGATGTTGAAGATCATTCAAATAACCCCGAATCTGATATTTTGAATAGATTTTTCCTTGATGAACAAGTTTCTAATAACGTAAACTTGAATATAAAATTTTTTGGTGAAAATTATATCAATGTTAATAATGTTAACATAGATGAAGGTATGTGTTTAGATCCTATGCTTCCTGTTAATGAAAAATTGAGTTGTAAACTATCTAGGGATATTAATATGTTAACTCGTTCTTCAGAACATTTTATTTGTTCAAGAGAGGATAAAACTCCAGATAGGAAATTAGATACCACAATAAAATTAAATGTACTAGATACACCTCCTAGTTCTGACATTAATATCATAACTATTGCTGATGATGAGAAAATCCTCAGTAATAATCCAAACATTATTTTTGTAGGAGCTGAAAATGGTGAAATATTTATTTGTCACAAGCAAATCTCAGAAAAATGTTTAAGTGAAGTTGAATTGTTTTCTAGGAAAGTTCTAACCAATATCCAAGCCAGTAAAGAGCCGTATAATGAAGAAGTTAAAGGACAGAACCTATTTGAGGGTTTTTGTCGCATGAATGAAGAAAAGGTAAATGAAACTAATAAGACTGTTGAAAATCTTTTAATAGAAGAGATTGACAGTAAATTGCAAAATGTGGACACCAAAAAATTTGTAACAGCCCAACCACTCAATCTGAATGATAAAGAAGTTTATATCAAACCAGATATTGTAGGACTTCATTCAACATTGAGTAAAAACATTGAGTTGGATGGTAAAGAAAATGTGAACAATGAATTACGGAACCTGGATACAACAGGACCTCAACCAACACAGATTAAAATTATTAAAGATATGACAAACCAGCCTGTAAAGCTGATTGATAAAGAAACTCTTGAAATAAATCATGATGGTGCTTTGTTGGATGCTAGTTCTGAAGAAATGGAATGGGAATCTACTTATGATGAGAATTTAGTGGAAAGTAATGAAACTGGAAATCAGAATGTCCCATCATCTATTATTGAGGTCATTCCAAGTGATACCAATCAGTCAAATAACAGTATAGTATATAGAGAGAGCTTAGAAGCTTCTACTAATATTTTGCCATTGGAAGAAAAATCTCCAGAAGAGGATATGTATAAATCTATGAAAATAGAAGAAAATTCTACCAGTTCATGTGATGATGAATAAGTCTGATTTGAGTGAAGATATTCAAGAACAGCTTTTAATTGAAGAAGAACTGGAAGCTGAAATATTTGGTGATGATGAATGCAGTTATGATGATGATGGTAATGATGATGGAGGCAAAGCCAGAGATGTTCTTGAAGATGACATTGAGAATTCATCAAAAAGATTATATTCTCCAATAGCAGCTGAACCTGACAGAAAAAATATTCCAGCATCTTAAGCATGCTTACTTTAGTCTCTCAAAAGAAGAAAAATTTCATTCAGATAATTCAGACATTCAAATTGAAAGCTTTTTAAACAGTGTTAAAGATGTTGCACTTGAAATCAATAATGTAAGTAAAGATAAAGAGGATCTTGAATCATGTGAATCAACTTCAGTATTGGAAAATGACACAAATATTTTAGTTAATGAATCAAAATCAGATAACATAACCAAAGAAACACTTAATATAACTGTTGGCCATATTAGTGAATGTAATTTTTCCTCTGGCAGTATACCTGAAGGAAAAGATTTTGCAAGTACTGATAGTTCTCAAGCTTTGGCTCATGTTACTGTAGATAATGATTTAAAAATGGATGAGAGCTTTAGAAAATCTGAAGACTCAGAAGATATATGTAGAGCAAAAATGGATTCTTTTGATTATGAGTCACTTAAAAAAGAATCCGACATTTTTGATGTGGATGGAACTTCAGAGGCCCAATCTATAAATGAAAGATTTGGAGAATCTGAAGAGAAGACTATCAACAATAATGAGCAGTACATTGAGAAAAAAAATTGGATTTGCAAGAATCTTTGTGTAATAAATTAGAATCTAGTAGGGCTAGAGTTAATAGTAAATCACAAAGCCAAAATGTCAGTGAAATAGCTTTTGAAAACCTTGAGAGCACAAAGAAAGAAATATCAAAACTTACTATTGATCATATTGAAATTCTTAATGACCCCAAAATAATTAAATTGATCGCAGATGATCAGAAAAATAATGAAGTAAATTTTATCATTCTTCTTGATAGGGATGAGAAGTTAATAGATAAAGAGAGTTTCAAAGTAGATAATGATAAATTTGTTGATCATGCTAATCATAATGATTCAGTTGTAAAAGATAGGTTAAATAAAGATATTGAATTAGCAGAGAAGGAAGATAATCCTAATGCTGTTGATGAAGTGGAAATGCATGAAGACTCATTGAAGAAAATTGCTTTTGAAAATATAGTTGATGATGTGGTTGATAATTTAGAAGAAAATGTTGAAATGAATTTAAATAAAACTGACATGATAAAAGATGCCCCATCAAATACAACTTTTGATAATAGAAAGTCAGTATTAAAAGATAAATTGGAAAATAAAGCTGACCATCCTATAGATGTACATTATGATAGTCCAGTAAAGGATGGCTTGACAGGTGATTACTTTAACATTGTGAAAGATTTTAAGAACATGGATAATCCTGCTAATTGTTCTGAGAGAGAAATTGAACAATATTCAAATAAAACCAATGTCCAAAATTTGTCCTTGAAAGAAATATCTAAAAATGGAACTCTTAATGTACAAGAAGACCTAGAAAAAAATACAGATGATCATTTAACTGTATTTGATGTTTTGGAGAATATTGTCAAAAAGGGAGTCATTTTGCAGCAACATATTGACAATTGTAATCTAAAAAACTCTCAAACACAAAGTATATCTAATAAAACTTCTGAAGTAAATGTTCAGTGTGATGTACCAAAGAATGAAGCTAGTATATTGTCAAATCATAATGATGTCAATAGTAACCAGAAAATAAAAGATGCGAGCATTAACATTGAAGAGCTTTGTGATTTTAAAATAGAAAAATCTTCATTTGATGTTGGGATCATTTCAAGTGATACCAATCAGTCAAATAACAGTATAGTATATGGAGAGAGTTTAGAAGCTTCTACTAATATTTTGCCATTGGAAGAAAAATCTCCAAAAGAGGATATGTGTAAATCTATGGAAGTAGAAGAAAATTCTACCAGTTCATGTGATGATAATAAATCTGATTTGAGTGAAGATATTCAAGAACAGCTTTTAATTGAAGAAGAACTGGAATATGAAATATTTGGTGATGACGAATGCAGTTATGATGATGATGGAAGCAAAGGCAGAGATGTTCTTGAAGATGACATTGAGAATTCATCAAGAAGATTATATTCTCCAGTAGCAGCTGAATCTAACAGAAAAAATATTCTAGCATCTCAGCATGCTTATTCTAGTCTCTCAAAAGAAGATATTTCAGACATTCAAATTGAATGTTTTTTAAACAGTGTTAAAGAAGTTGCACTAGAAATCAATAATGTAAGTAAAGATAAAGAGGATCTTGAATCATGTGAATCAACTTCAGTATTGGAAAATGACACAAAAATTTCAGTTAGTGAAACAAAATCAGATAACATAACCAAAGAAACACTTAATATAACTGTAGACCATATTAGTGAATGTAATTTTTCCTCTGGCAGTATACCTGAAGATAAAAATTTTGCAAGGAATGATAGTTCTCAAGCTTTGACTCATGTTACTATAGATAATGATTTAGAAATGGATGAGAGCTTTAGAAAATCTGGAGACTCAGAAGATATACATAGAGTAAAAATGGATTCTTTCGATTATAAGTCAGAAAAAAAAGAATCCAAAATTTTTGATGTGGATGGATCTTCAGAAGCCCAATCTATAAATGAAAGGTTTGGAGAATCTGAAGAGAAGACTATCAACAATAATGAACAGTACGTTGAGAAGAAAAAGGATTTGCAAGAATCTTCGTGTAATAAATTAGAATCTAGTAGGGCTAGAGTTAATAGTAAATCACAAAGCCAAAATGTCAGTGAAATAGCTTTTGAAAACCTTGATACATCTAATCAAGTTCAGAAATTTAATATTTGTACTGATGTATTTGATGAAACTGTCCTTAGACCTGGTAAGTTGGAAAATTTTGACTCTAAAATAGAAGTTGTGCAAGATTTATGTAATAAAAGAAAAGTAAATCAGATTGAGGATGTTGGTTTTGCTGAAAAGACTTTTAAAAAAGAAGAGACCTCTGAAGATAAACCTGATATCTCTGAAGGCTCTAAAAAAATTACAGAAGAATCAGTTGAACAGTCAAAATTGAGGTTTGTGTCTGGGGAAGAAACTATTGAAAAATGTAACATAACAATAAAATTGAAATTAGGTGAATCAGTAGATAATTCTGATCAGACTGTTGACTTTGAAATGAATGAAGCTTCTAGAGATAGCACAAAGAAAGAAATGTCAAAACTTACTATTAATCATATTGAAATTATTAATGACCCCAAAATAATTAAATTGATCACAGATGATCAGAAAAATAATGAAGTAAATTTTATCAGACTTGTTGATATAGATGAGAAGTTAACAGTTAGAGAGAGTCTCAAAGTAGATAATGATAAATTTGATGATCATGTTAATCGTAATGATTCAGTTGTAAAAGAGAGGGTAAATAAAGTTATTGAATTAGCAGAAAAGGAAGATTATCCTGATGCAGATGATGAAGTAGAAATGCATGAAGACTCATTGAAGAAAATTGCTTTTGAAAATATAGTTGATGATGTGGTTGATAACTTAGAAGAGAATGTTGAAATGAATTTGAATAAAACTGACATAATAAAAGATTTCCCCATCAAATACAACTTTTGATAATGGGAAGTCAATATTAAACGATGGAGTTGAAAATAAAGCTGACCATCCTTTAGATGGACATTATGATAGTCCAGTAAAGGATAACTTAACAGGTTGTCCCTTTAACAAAGATTTTAAGAACACGGATATTTCTGCTAATTTTTCTGAGAAAGAACCTGAACAATATTCAAATAAAACCAGTTTCCAAAATTTGTCATTGAAGGAACTATCTAAAAATGAAACTCTTAATGTACTGGAAGACCTAGAAGAAAATACAGATGATCATTTAACTGTATTTGATGTTGAGGAGAATAATGTCAAAAAGGAATTCATTTTGCAGCAAAATATTGACAATTGTAATCTAAAAAACTGTCAAACACAAAGTATATCTAATAAAACTTTTGAAGTAAATGTTCAGTGTGATGGACCAAAGAATGAAGCTAGTATGTTGTTAAATCATGATGATGTCAATAGCAATCAGAAAATAAAAGATGCGAGCATTAACATTGAAGAGCTTTGTGATTTTAAAATAGAAAAATCTTCATTAAAACCGAGTAAAATCGTTGAGACTGGAAGTTTTCCGGAAAATGCCTCATTAAATGAAAATTTGAATCATAAGAAACATGAAACTTCAGCAGGTGAGGACTCGAGCAAAAGTATTATTAGTAATATTAATAATTCAAAAATTGTTATGCATAAAACAACTTCAAACTCAACTGTAGAGGATTCATCCAAGATCGAGATTGAAATAGATTGTGATCAAAATGCTGGTAAATCACATAAAATGACTGCAAAATCAAGTCTAGAAGATTTATCCAAGACTGAGATTGACATAGAAAGTAATTCAACAGCTGGCAAATTGAAGAAAATAACTGCAAAAGCAATTGAAGATCATTCCTCCAAAATTGAGATCCAACCAGAAGGTGAAAACAAAGAAATAAGTTACGAATTCAAAATATTAAAAAATGAGAATGAAAATGAAACAAATAAACTGGTTCCATATACTTTTCTCTCTGATTCTGAAGTAGAAGAGAAAGTCTCTAGTAAAATTAACTTAGAAAAGGGAATAAAAATTGAGAATGTACTTCCAAGATATGATCATATTTACATAATTGGTGGATTCAACCCATTATTTAAAAAAACTCGAAAGCTTTTGAATTTTACTTTTATAAATAAATCGATATCAGATTTAAATGAAGATAATGTGATAGATTTCTTAGAGGAAAAAGGCTGTATTGTTGCAAATTCTTTGTGTATATTTATATGTCACATAAAAGACATAATGAAAAAGTATGTTGAAACTAAATCCATTACATCTAAATTTAAAGGCAATTTCATTGTATATGAATTGAAGGATTCATCATCTAATACCACAGAAGAAGGAAAATTGTTCATTAGTAATAGTATAACATCATTTATAAGAATTGTTGATCGGTTGAGGAATAAACTGCCGGTGGTTGTAATGCCTCTCCAGCCTTATATGCTTACAGTTCAATTCAATTTTGACATGAATAAAAGTGGAGCAGACGATAACTGGCTTTTTGTCCATGGATCTTCATACAAATGGACTCATTATAGAGATCATTTTGTAAATGATTGGATGAGAATATTAAACAAAAATGACAAAAACATCAACGAAACTTATATAAACCCTTTTGTTACAAAACCACCATTTGTGTATCCTATTAGGAAGGCTGAATTAAAGGGTATTGGTATTAAAAAACGGAAATCAGAATGGACAAGAAAAGTTAATGAAGTCATTCTCAAGCTTGTCAAGGCAGAATTTAAAATGAAGTCA